>JABGLZ010000542.1:0-97510 GCA_014705045.1 Colletotrichum theobromicola | reverse complement strand
AGAGAGAGGGGAGGGGACAGAAAAAAAAAAAGGCAGAAGAGTCATCGTTTGTGACCCTCCGCGCCACCGCAAATACGCCCACGAACACGACTCCACGACACCCCAACCGAACGGGAATGTCGACTTGCTCGCCGTCCCATCCATCCCGCCCACCCTCCAACACTGTTTGGGCCCATCCATAACACCGTCGGTTTTAATCATTATAGCAATTAGCAAGGCATGGCCACAGCTTCGCAGGCAGCATGCGCAAATGCGGCTCGCTTGGCATCCCGTTGTTGAAGCAGTTGGTGTTTCCCGAACGAGGTGTGAGGAGCCAGAAGCGAGGGATGGCCTTTGTCCATGGCCAAGCTGATGAAGGTATCACGAGCTCGGCCGTCAGCATCCATCTCATTTCATCCGGCGGATTGCACGCCATGCCACAGACATTGACATGGACAGACGAGGCAATATCGATACAAATCGACTGACAACAGCTGTTGTCTTGCCCCAAGTCTCGCCACAGCTGGTCAAGCTTCACCTCCAAATTTTCACTCGTCTCCCGCATGCCATCATGCCACCCACACCCTCAAGCTTAGACCAGCGGAAGCCAGCCAACCGCGACGCTCCCGATTACCTTAGCTGCCTTGACTAAGGAGGACAGCAAGAAACCGCTTGCCACAGATGCCGGAGCTAGCACGCAGAGTCTACAGACACACTTCCACGTTTGCCAGAACTGACAAAGCTCCAGATTTCGCTTTGCTGGCAACGTTGAATGCTGCAATACTTCACGCGCTCTTTGCTACGGGTCCGTCATCGCGTTCCCCCGCTGATATCACCCAATTTCGCAGCTCGGGGTGTTGTTCGTGAACCGACGGCACTCTCTACCGAGGTCGACCACGCAGCTCCATTTGGCGGTATCCATCCAGGGTGAATGGTCCAGTCACGGGTGCCGGGTCACACTGGTCACTGAACGGGTCCTGGGCTGGCCTGGGATTCAGGGAACCTCACGAAGCCGCCTTGGAAAGGCGGCGGTGAGGTCACTGCTGAATCTCTAGTGGCTCAGCGCCTATGACACGCTGTTCCATACCACCCACGGATGCATCTGCGCCTGCGCCTGTGATGACAAGCCTCCATCTTGCAAGCCTTGGACTGGAACAGTGGGGGATAGGTAGACAGAGCCGAGGGTCGTCTACCTTATTCTATGCCTCACCAACCTTACGCAGTACGGGGCTGCTCACAGCACGAAGCCTCGCTCTATCTTTGTCATGGACCCTGTTGACTGGCACGCGGTCGCGGTCGCTCTCGCTGTCTCGCAAGCGCGCTGGGACCTCTCCGGCGAAGGCGGGCTTCCGTCAGTGGGTATTCAGCCCCCGAAACACCGAATGCGCCCCCTAAATTCCGCCACGACCCCGCTTGAGACGCTGCTCGCTTGCTGCTTTTGGGAGTGGCAGAGATCGAGCCATCGAGAATTAAGAGTCCGATCAATTGCTTACGGATACGATGCGGTTACGCGCCCAATACCATGGGAAATGGGAAACCCGTCTTCTCCGTCCTGCGCTCCATCGAAGCAATTGCACAAATACAGCACCTCGTACGCACCAGGACCTTTGTCAGCCGCCATAGTCAGCGTCCCGTAATCACCGAGCGTTAATCACCTCCCCCCTCCCCGCGTGTAAACCGTGGGCGTCTCGGGAGTACTGGGAAATGGGAAATGTGTTGCCGACGGATTCAGCCACACTTGTCACAAACATGCTGAGCAACTTACGTATCGCCTGTGATCTGCTCCACCAAATGCTTCAATGCGAAATAATCCTTCATCTCGATATGGCCGTCATCTCCCACCCACGACCCGAGCGTCCCGTCGTTGTCTCCTCATCTGCGCATCCGCCTCTGTACCTCGCTGCACCCTCTCGGAGAAATGCTTCATCTTCTGGCGCATAATCGGAGCATGGTCACAGCTTCGCGAGCACGCTGCCGTCGGACACACAGGACGCATTTCAATGCGCAGGTTGCCCTGCTTTCGATACCCAGCTGTCTCCTGGCTTGCGCTCCAAATAGACGCTACAAAACATCCTGGGCCACAGCTCTGATACACCTCACGAGGTCAATCACGCTGGAACACGCCGGCTGGGTACTTGCGTGCTAACCTCCACACTTTGCATATCTTCATCTCGACGAACATTCTGAATGCACCAAGTGCACAAGTCCTTCCAGTGCGCTGGTGGTACCCCCTACGAGGTATCCGAGAACACCGCAATGTCCGTAGCAGAGACAGCAGGGAGGCAGTCATTTGCTTTGAAGCATAACGCTAACAGAAGACATGGGGTCAATCAGTGCCAAACTCCATCCGACTCCCGTCTTCAGATGGGCTCCTCTCATTCGCTTGATCTTGCTAGCCTTGTCGAGTCTGATACTCAGCGTGCATGTACTGGTCCGTCTCGCCCGCCGGACTGCGCTTGTGCAGCAAAAATGACTGAGTGGACGCGCGGGAGACCGACCGCCAGTTCGACCCCAGTGAGCACGAGATTCATTCCGATTCGTACCGAGCCTGCAAACTTTGGCATCATTTTCCAGCAAGATGTCGAGCATTTCCCACATGGCCAAGAAAGACCCTGTTGCTCGTGGCCAAGCCGAACCTTGACCAACACCACAAGTTGGCTTATCCCCCCATCACAACTTCTCTGAAGGGCAGGAAATTTCTAGAAGATGGGGGCTGGGAATGGCATCAAGTTTTGCAACGAAATGGAGGGGGGGCGACGTTTCCTGCCTGCTCGCTTCCATGAACACATGCCGTCATCTGGCGCCTTCCCTGTGTATTCACAGGCACCGCTGCAATCCAACTGCAAGCTGCAGGTTCTGCATCTTCACCAAATGGCGTTGCCATGTCACACACCTTCAGGCATCGTCGCAGCCTCCCCCGCTCCGCCCCGCGGCAGACAACGATTGGACGACTGGGCATCAACACGCCAGCATCACCGCCTTTCGTGCAGGCCAACGAACTCAGATTGCCGGTCGGTGACAAGGGCTATCAACCAGGGCGGTGATGAAGACGGGGCAGCGTCGACAAAGGCGTCTTGCCGTCAGATAAGCATTATCTCACAGTATTCACCGTAAAGTCTGATTCGCCCAAAGGACGTCTCTTCCGTAGTGTAAAATGGCCAGAACAGAATGCGTTTTCGCGTCAGGGCAAACCTCCGAAGTTTCGGTTACGGCTGCAAGCACTCAAATAATCAGTGGTGCTGTTGTGGACGGCCCGTGATGGCCTGGGATACCACCCAATTGCACTTCGGTGCCCGAATCCCTAGGTCCGCGACGGCCTCGCCCAATAGGCGGTCGTACACAGTCGACCGATTACTGCGATGACTCAACTTCTCCTGGCCTGGTCCTCAGCTCTCTTCAGGCTGTGTGTGGAACAGACAGCGCGGTGCCCACGACAGCGACAACTGACAAGCTTGTCCTGCTGGTTTACCTCCGCCCAACTATCGATAGCTTGATGAACGTCTGCGGTTCCTCGGACTCGCTCCCGTATTGCACCACTCAAAATGAAGATAATGCAGAAGTCTGTGCATAGACGGTTTCCTGACGCGGAGAGATGAATCCAGCACAACTCTCGAGCACTCAAAAACACCCGCCGGGAAGAAGATAGAAGCCGCCGCCGCTGTTTGCCGCGCGGCTGATTAGCACGACTCAGTCGACGGACGACGAAAGATTCCCGGAACCGTCGTGCGCCGGCGGAAGATGAAGGAACCAATATGGTGCTATTCGTACAAGCTTCAATATTACACCAATGTCGAAGAAATTTTTCATTCATGGCCAACACGAGAAAAAACACAACCAAGACGGCGCGAGTGCGACACACCAAAGGGGTGGCCGAGACAATATTTGCTGCCTACTGGAAAGAATCGGCAGTTTTAGGCCAACCAAAGGCCTCCAAAGGCCTCGAGCGGTCCAAAAAGGTATGCTTCCAGAAGATCGTTCACTTCTAGCCTTAGTGGCACCCCTTAATGGGAAGATGATCTCCTCTCCGCGAATTGGGTTGGGTTTCAGCACCGCCCGAGAGTCTATCTGAGCGAAGCACACACGCAGTAATAACCTCTGCCAAATCATGACTAAGGCAACAAGACCTAGCTTCAATAAGCTGCTGGTTTTCAGGGCGAAGATTTGTAGCCGAGAGCCTAATAACCTGGATGGAATTATGGCCAGACGACGTGATCTGATCTTCGACGTGTCGGTCACTGGTACGCGAAGAAGGCGTGATGCCTTAGACATTAGGATGCTGGTGGACAGATTTGTCTGGTGATATTCCGTCAAGGTAACCCCACTAAGAGGCTGGATGCGAAATCGAGCATATGTCATTCGCCGATGCTCATCATCTGTAATCACCGATCGTGGGGGACGGGCCCTTTCTCCATGGACAGGAGTTACAACGGGACCGGTGACTTTTTGGCTATCTTCAATCAACCGATACTTGGCGAATAAGCTGTGTTTACCGCGACGTTTTGTTCGGTGGCGGACCCCTCACTTCGCCTCCGACCGGGCCGTTCTGTGATGGGGACGAGAGGTCGATGCGCTCTTCACACGGCCCGTCCAAGTATGTAAGCCAAGAAGATGGGAGGGAATATCCGCCACCCCGGAAGCGTCGGTCATGAGGATGGCCTCTGCTCCGAGGAAGCGCAAACTGTCATACAGCAATCAATCAACTAGAGACTAGCGCCTCGCCCCCTCTGTCTACAGTCTTCCTTCCGGAGGACGTCGAGGCCAGCTTGGCGCCGGCGGCGCAGCCATCTGGCGGGGTTCCACGGCCAACATGAAAGCTGAAATGTCGAGACTTTTTGACAGCTAGTCCCGTGTGACCGTTCAGCTCTGGAGCGGCAACGCATCTAGAACTAGGAATCTGGGGTTGAAGAGGCCAACGATCGGTGCTTTCTTCGCTGTCGTCGTCGTCGTCCAGCGAGGCTCGACGCAGGCCAGAAGATGGGGTTTCCGGAGGCTGTTCCGGACGAGACCCCCAAGGCTCGCAGGCCGAGGTGGTTACTGTTAGTCGGGCGCCGACCATGAGACATGCCTGCATTGGCTGACGGGGCTGACGGGTTCCGCCAGGCGAATCATCGACATGTTCCCGATGGAGCTCCTTCTATTCCTGGTGGCCGCCCTCACCCACTTCCCTATGGCGCGAGGGATCACCAAGGCCCTGGAGAAGGGTGCCCCCCAGTGCCCCCCAAATCCTGGCGCAGGCAGCAATGTCGAACATGGATTGGATGTCATCCACCGATGACCCGCCTGCGAACTCATCGACCCCAGCCGTAAGGCACCATCACCAAGGGAACAGAAGAGGAGCTGCCTGTCATCTTGTCTGGTTGGTCCGCTCCCAATTCTCCAACAGTCGCCAGGGCTATGAGACCAACCTCCCAGGCCGCCGTTGAGCTACGGATAGTCTGTTCACTTCTTCACGCGCAGGCAGCTGGAGTAGCCTTGCATGAGTCCTTCGCGTGAATCTCATCTCATCTTCAGATTCCTTCCCGCGTAATTATGGCTCCCCCGGGCTGACGAGAATCCTGGGCCCGTCGCGATCCTCTCCTACCTAGCAATTGCCACGGGTATCGCCAGTCCGACCCAATCGCTTAACTTGCTACCGAGTGCTTGACGAATGGGGACTTTTTCAAGGTGGAACCGCGCACTCATCGCGAACACGCTCTCGACAAGTCACGCCGTCATGTCACGATGCACGCGGCTGCTGCTTCAAACGTGCCAGGTTCCAACTCGTGCGCGCAATCCTATCAGGTAAATGAAATGACGCGACGGCTATACCGGTGGTCGGCGAACATCGTGGCGGGAAACCCGAAGTGCGGGTTTGTGGGGTGTGAAGCAGGTCACCGGCGGTCACGATATCAACGTATCAGCGTATCAGTGTCTCGCAAAATGACTCCTCTGGCCAAACCGGCCCCTCCTATCTCTCACAATCTGGCAACGATAGACTTATCAACGTTATGTCTATCTGTTCTTTGACGTGACCACGTTGCTAACAGGTGGATGAGATGGGGGAAACGTCCGATGCAACGCAAAAAAGGAGGCCCGCTTTGCGCCATCCGCGTGAGCTCTGCCCCAGATCTGCACGACTCAGTTGGCAGCAACCGCTATCTGGCCTATTCTGAGAAGTTTCCAGGGTCTTCCGCCATTTTTCGGGGGTCCTGTATCCATCCTCCGCACACGGAATATTGCTTGCAGCATGATTTGTAGTCAGAGGACCGCAGCACGCAACTGCCACCGGAATGTGCAAAAAGACGTCGTTGACGTTCCCTCAGCCTCAATCTCCTGCCCGCTTCTGCAGTGTGGCTGTGTTGGCTAAGACGGCACAACGGCCGGCAGCCACTGACGTGGAAGGGCAGACTTTTCGATGAATGAAGATGCTTTGCGTATTGAAGTAGGAAAAGGCCCTATGGATTGAGTTTGCAGATATTAAAATGCAGGCTGAGGGTGTTTATTCGTCTCTTGACGTGGAGGGTCGTATGCGACCTGCAGCACATGCAAGAGCCGTAGGGCATCTTAGACATGGCTGCGGGTTGGATCACAGGCAGATGTAGGCAACTTCAGCTCGAGGCGTATCCAGCCTGATCCGTCTCTAGGGCTGAATCGCAAACGAAATACTTCGATGCGTCTCCGAGGTCGCAGCATGACGAGGCTGTATCTAACCTTGGTAATGAGTTGGTTGTTTGACTTGTTTTCTCTGGGGCGGGCGCGAACTCAGACGTAGGCAGACTTGTAGATAGTTAGGGATAAGTACATCGCTGAAATGCCGCAGGCTGCAGAGTGCCATCTCAATAGACTGGCTTCTACAACGTTGTGACGTCCTGCGCTCAGGGGTTGATTGGTTCTGAGGTATGCAGGCTGGTTTATTTGTCAGTGAGGGCAGCTCAATTTTCCACCACCAGTCGATTTCGGCTAGCATCACCTCACCACCATTGTTATCTCGCTGTTTGCCACGCATGCAGAGACCAGAGAGAACAACTCAACCCTTTTGATTCGAGGAAGTCATTGATAACGGAAGCCTGACATCATGACCGCAGGGCTGCCTAGTTTGTTGTAAGCTTTCATGCTGGGGCAACCGATTATGACCAGAAGCCAGGATATGGCACGCTTAACATCAGAGGGTTCGTTCTAAAGGCTGAAGTGGCTTTATGCGGCAAATGACGAGTTGTTGAATCATTGAGCACGTGACAAGAGTCGGGCGTATGTCAGGGAGTGAGGCCGCCGCTTGATTCTTGTCCCCCTTGCCACGATGATGTGAGGTTCGAGGCCGATTCAAGATGTAAACGCGTCTCGACCAAGTCAACTTTTGAAATTCTAATTGCAGTCATGAATACACTGGAGGAATTTGAGCCTTTGGTGAGTCTTGGATGGCGTGGATCGTTCACGGGTGACCAGGAAAGGGGCAACTCGGCAGGTGGCGATGCTGGGTGAGTCAAGAGTCAAGTCCGAATGAGCCTGTGACTTCTCTTTGGTGCCTTGATTCTACTTTCGAAGGAGCGGCGAACTGTTGACGAGGTCTGTACTTGTCGAATATGAGGTTGCAAAAAAATTGCGCGCGGTGAGAATTAGTATTGTGAATAACGAAAGCCACGTATACTCCGGGTTTATATCTTTCTTCACTTTGAATAGAAACTCAACAACGTCATACGAGAGGTGCAACGACGAGAGACCATTCTGATTCAGGAGAGTGAACACTCACTCGACCCTCCTACCAAGACTGTGGAAGACTTCGGTGCTTCATATCGGAGGAAGCATGGAGACGGGTGGAGTGACATCCAAGCTTCATTCCGACGTTTTCTCTCACAGACCTTGTCGTCCCGCGATTTCTAGCATCTTGTCGTACGTTTCTTCTACTGACGTATGTTTTCTCGGATGCGGTCGCCGCGGAGAACGATTATTAATGTCCCGTAGCTGTGGTATAGATCCATCCGTATAGAAACACTCTCAAAACCAAGGTACATATTGCGCCATGGATTATCTGGATGTTGGAGTCCGAGGATGGAAGTTAAGGAATATAGCTAGAGGATGGCAATCGGCATAAGGCCTGTTGCCTGCAACACCAGATACCCTGAAAAAGGCCAGCCGAAATTAAATGGCGACATGGATGCGGACTAGTTCTATTGTGATTTAAATCTCTATGGGACCAGAATAGAAAAACAGCTACGTTTGAATGGAGCTTTCCTATAGATGATCATTCTGGAGAGTCTGTCAAGCCGGTTCGTTTCCTTTTCTTTGTGATCATGAATTCGTTGTCTAGAGCAGGTTTCCCGAAGTTTTGCTCTCCATGCGAGTATCTGTGATATTACGGGAGGACAAATGATGATAGAGACGACGACTGAAACCGTAACGGGAACGATTCGGACAACAGCGGAACCATGAACACCATAGACAAACTTAGGCCCCCCCTCCTGTTTATCCGATCAGATAGCAATGCTTGGTCACAGAGATAGCACATACCGCTTTTGCTCTCAAGGACATCCACTGCCAGCTCCGGCGGCTTTCCTCATGTTCACAATGTTATTAAGCTGAAGAATGTGAGCATAAGAACATCAACGTCTTGTGAAGATCAGACCCCTCCCCTGTGTTATAGACATTTTAGATGCCAAGTATCTTTTTTGCAGGATACGGAGTGTCTCTTTGCTATATTCCCAAGTTTCCAGCCATTGAATTGCTGGCTGGTGAGCTTTGCGCTGCCCAGGCCGTCACCCACCAATATCAACATCTCCATTCCAAAAATCTAACACATACGACCATACCCACTGGAGAACTCGGGATCCCGTCCGCTCTCCCATAGATAAGCCAGTGAGGGCTGGAGTAGTAGTCGGGTCGGTGACGACCGGCGAATGCCCGGTGTTGTATGTATTTTTGCTCTGTCTGGATCAGATAGTCCTTTTTGCGTTTAGGTCCAGTTCAGGCAATTCGCAAGTAGTCATATTGATGTTCCGATGAAGCCTGGTCGCCCCCACCAATGTTAATGGTCTTTACACGGCCTGTAGACTTGTATCAGACAGTCTTAACATGCCGCAGTATCTCTTGTCGCTGAGAGGGACCAGGCGGCCCTTTGGAGCGGCGAAGAAATTGAAAGCCTCAATGATGCTCAAGAGACTGCCAAACGCGGCGAAGACTCTCTAATGGCTCAATAAGCGCCTGAATAGACTATGGTAGTGTGCGGCCGGGTAGTAGACGGGATATGTTAGTAGCTATTAAGTCCATATCGTCAGCCGTCATATCTGAACTGTTGAGTGAAGCCGGGCTATCTTACTTCCTGGGCTTGAGACACGTGTTAATGGATTCAATGCTGCACGCCGTTCTGACAAAATCCTCATGTCTTTGGCATGATGTTTTCAGCGATGCGAGGCGGCGATACCTGATACTTCGGGATGGACATTATGAGTGGCCGCGTTAGCTTGGGATAAACGCCAATCGGGGTCCTGACCTTGGACATCGCAGTATTTTGGCAATGAATGGAACATGGATACCAGGGACGGCAACGATGCCGGTGAAGACGAAGACAGTAGGTATATGAGACAGTCATCACCGTGGAACAGAAAGAGTAGGAGCAATACGTCTCACACATTCATATTGCTCAAGGCTATCTTGAATCACGGAAAAGAGACAACAGTTCGGTATCGTGAGTTTCGCAGTGGATAGAGTCCACCATTATCATTGACTATCTACGGTGATCTGTAAATTGTTTACAGTTTATCCTTGACGATGGCACCGTCTACTTGGCGTGATGATAGCATATCAAGACGGCATATCATGCTGCCATCGGTCATGATGACCACATGCGTCATGTTTCAAGCACTGATTTGGTGACCTTGAATTCCTGGAAGAGGGCAGGAAGGCAAGATCCGCGTTTCCGGGTGTTTGAGAACCAATAGTGCATGTAAGATGCCCTTCCTAGCTTCGCAAGATATTGCCCACTCGTCGATTTCTATCTTGGCTTGCTCAGCCTCGGCTGTATTGTCAGCAAAAGGCCTTCCCCGTGGCCGTTTCCCGCCCGGCTCCGACCTTGAAGCTGATCTGAGATCTCGTAGCAGACAACGTTGCGCGGGAGTATTGAATACCACCTACGTTGTACCTCGGAAACCAAGTCATGGCTCTCTATCGTCTATGGCGTTTGAAACTTTGGGATTCTGCGATGGTTGCTGCCCGAGAAACGTGTTGATTGAGGCTCCGTATCCCGGAAACGTATTCGAGATGTACTGATTCAGTACATTGATGATCAATTTATCTCCCAACAACCACGTTAGTTCACGGACGTTCAAACCTATCTTCATGAGCTCCAAGTTCGTCGGTGTGTTCAAAAAGCTCATAGAGGGGCCGAGAAGTCCACTGCGTTCAGTACGGCAGTCAACAGGTGCGGCACTAGTGTAGCTCGGTTGCCTCGTCTTCCAAGGCCTCATAATGCGTTTGGAAATGGGTCCCGTCTATGAAGCCATCATGGACGTTGTGATCTGACGACGTCTCAATCTCTTGAGATGTTAGTGACGAAGGTGGTCTCAGTACGCTTCTTGAAAGTCTGTTCCGTTTTACATTAGCAAGTGACCGAGGATGCCTGACCAAAGAGTTCCGGCGGCGCGTGTCGATTGGTTGGTGACCTGATGAATGGGGTTACTGTTTAGGTGCCCTGAATTGACATACTCACTGTTGACTATAGGATCTTCCACACTGCAACATCGTGGGCCGTCACCGAGACCAATGAGTTCGTCTTTAACATGAAGTGATGCGTTCGTCCATCTCACTTAGTAATGTGTCAAACTTGAACGTGGCGATCCAGTCTTGATTCCCGTGATGACTACTCTGTACAAATTTGAAAAGGCCCGCAAAGGCCAATGTACTTTTCTTATCTGCACGGAGAAAGCAGCTTAATCTCTTTTCTTGTGGCCACTCTTGTGCGTCACTGACAACCATAATTTGCAAATTCCCAAAACCAGAACCCTTTTAGAAAAAACATGACGACAGGCCAGTCCGGCCCGAGTATTCAGTGACTAGCTTAAGAAGCCATGTAGGTGCTGGCGTCAATGCCCTCCTTGGGGAACTCACTGAGAAACGTGTTAGCTATATGCGCATGGTTTTAAAAGGCATACGAAAACTTACGGAAGAGCGACCTCGAAGCGCTTCTCAATAGCCGTAAGAACCTCCTTGTCCTGATCAGTGCTCACGAAGGAGATGGCAAGACCCTTGGTACCGAAACGACCGGCACGACCGACTCTGTGCAGGTAAGAGTCGGCGTCGGCAGGCAGATCGTAGTTGATGGCCAGGTTGATACGCTCAATGTCGATACCTCTGCCGAAGACATCGGTGGCGACGCAAATACGCTTGTTGAACTCCTTGAACTCCTTGTAGCGGCGAATACGCTCCTCCTGGCTGACACCGGAATGGACGGCGATGGAGGGGAAGTTGCACTCTCTCAGCAGCTTGTCCAGCTCAGTCGCACGCAGAGTGCTCTTGACAAAAATAATGACCTGGTTGAACTGGAGCTCATCCAGAAGCTCGTTGAGCTTGCGGTTCTTCTCGCGCTCCTCGAGCTTGATGTAGTACTGCTGGAGACCGTGCAGGGTGAGCTTGGTGTCCTCGTCGACGTAGTGCTCGGTAGGGTTCTGCATGAACTTCCTGCAGATAGGCTTGATGTCGTCGGACAGGGTGGCCGAGAACATCATAACCTGCTTCTGGGTGGGGGTGGCGCGGAAGATCTCCTGGACGTCACGGCGCATGTCTGGTTCATTGTTACTATAGAGCCCCGCCGGCGGGAGCGTGCAATGACTCACCAATCTGATCGAGCATCTTGTCGCACTCATCAAGAACGAAGATGCGAACACTGCCAAGGCGGAGAACCTTGTCGCGGACCAAGGCGTTAAGTCGGCCGGGAGTGCCAACAATGATGTGAGGGCAGGTCTCCTTGTTCTTGATCGTCTCGACATCCTTCTGGATGGGGGTTCCGCCGTAGAAGACGCCAGTCTTGATGTCGGGCATGTACTTGCTGAAACGGTTGTATTCGTTGCGGATCTGGAAAGCAAGCTCACGAGTGTGGCACATAACAAGGACAGAAACCTCGCCCTGGACCGGCTCGACTTGTTGCAAGGTGGTGAGAACGAAGACGGCAGTCTTTCCCAGACCGGACTTGGCCTGGCAGATGATGTCTCCACCGAGAAGCGCCTGAGGGATACAGGTTTGCTGGACTGTTGGGTCGCGCCGATGTTAGATATTTGTTCCAAGAGCAGAAGTGACGTAGAGGGCGTGCAAAGGGCCCGTCCATCTGCGCAAAAGAAGCCATGTTGAGTCGAATGTTTCCACTCTCCTCCACAAACAAGATACGCTCATCAGTCAAAAGTGACGATGGCAGGGCATGGCACGGTCGCGGTGCTTGCGGCGCGAAGGCGACCATTGCGACACACGACCGTGGCACAGAAGTAGTCGGGCACTCGAGAGGTGAAGCTCTCGCAGCACCGTTGCGACTGTAAAGTACTCGAAAACACCGTAGTGTTCGCGCGGCAGGAGGGGGGTGCTTTCACGCTTTCCCCGCTCTCAAGACCGCAGTATCATCCACCTGTTACCGGTGGATTGTCGAGCATTGCCCGTACAAAAAAATGGATATCCAGCTGACTCCCGCATTTTGATTCGGTACTTCCTCGATGGCGATTTCGATGGCTTGTTTGGGCTTGCGAGATGGACGGACGCTTGCTGACAGGGGAGGGGATGATGATGGGTTAGGGTATATAAACTCAGGACTGACCCTCCGAAGGATGCTCGAAACCGCAATCGCCAATAGCGCGCAGAAGCTCGGGCTTCAAGAGGAAGTCGCGGAAGCCGGTCGAGTGAATGCCGACATAGCTGCCCTTCTTGTCGACGTTGTTACCGGCGGCGGCAGCATCGGCCTTCTTTCCGTTCGAGGCGGCCGCGGTCTCGTTGGTCTGAAGCTCCTCGTCGGAGTAGTCGATGAGATCCTCCTCAGCAGACATGTTGTCGGTTACTGGTGGTGACGTTGCTGGAGATTATTGAAAGAACGGCCGAGAAGGCTGTGGCGAGGGAAAGAACCCGAGGCTGACGATGCAAGCTTCTTGGGTTGATCAGGAGAGGTTGACGGGCTAGCAGCGCGGTAGCTTCTAGCTTTGCCGAAAGAAAAAGAAAAGTTGGAAGGTGTCGTTCGGCTCGTGAAAAGAAAAACGCTAGCCGGGTCCTTAAAACACGGAATGCGAGAGAATTAAATTCAGATGGCAATTGGGGAGGAAGTAAGGTTGGATGGCGAGTTGGTAGGCGCCGTGGTTGATGTGGAAGGACCAGGAAGACGTGGACGAAGGTAAGGCGGGCGCCCCAAGGTCAAAAGCTTTCGCGTGTGAGAGGCTGAGTTCAGCGATATCATGTGACCAAGACCCGCTTCTGAGGACAGTGCCAATAAAAGCCCAAACACAGTCATGTTAACCTTTGCGTTGCTACACTGGGGTTGGTCATGTCTGGAGCTGAACCTGGACAGCTTGCGCCCTGCGGCCTAAAACCTCTCTGTTTACCTTACCTTACTAGAGACACTCAAGGCCACCCACACCACCCATGCAACCCCTGCAGTATTTTTTTTCCACTTTCATGGTGAAGGTGACCTGGACAAGACTGACTCTGCTCACAACACTACGCTCAATGCCTTTCATCGTTTGAAACGCTTGACAAGCCGCAGGGAGACGAAAATGGCAAAGGCAAAAAGCGAGAGCTTGTCAAACCGGCCCCAATACACTCGGGTGTCGTACTTGCACCAAGCTGCCTGTTATTTGGCAACTGTGCAGCAGCCAACAACCTCACATTCAAAGAGAACCTCGGCGAAACCCAACGATGACTCTCTGTCAACCCAGGACAAACATGCCACCACAAACGAGACGCTGGCTCGACGATTCATCTCTGACATTAGAGCCGTCTCTCTGAAGGCCCAAATTCGGCCAAGTTCAGCACTGAAGCAGATGATGTGCAAGTATTGCGACGCCCTCCTAGTGGAAGGAAAGACTTGCGTGACAACCGTCGAGAACCCAAGCAAAGGCGGCAAGAAGCCTTGGGCGGATGTCATGGTTACTAGATGCAAGTCCTGCGGTCATGCCAAGCGCTACCCTGTGAACGCTCCACGACAAAAACGGCGGCCTTTCCGGGAGCCTAAGGAAGTGGTTGTGGAGGAGAGTCTCAAGGACGTGGAAATGAAAGAGCCAGAGACTGCAGCATCGGATGAACAAGCCGCAGCTGACTGAGACATGCTTCACCATCGACAGTCTTCACGTTATGGCACCACTCCGCCGCAAGAAAATACGACAAGCCATGGGCAGCAAGCAGACAGGCCCATGACGATAGAGCCTTGACTGGCAGGCGAGCCTACTACGCTCATGATGACCCGGCGCTCTTGGACAGATCCGACATGATTGAGAACAACCCCAAACATGCTGTCAACTTCCGGGGCGGAAGCAATGCGAAAGGAGGTTGTACACGCTCGGACTTCCAGCATAAAAGTTGCATCAGTCACAGACGTACTGGTTGCAAAGGAGAATCAGAACTCCAAGTTTCGTCTTGTACTACATCAGGATACCCCCGGCCAAGACCCGAATCAAAGTTATTCATCACATCTTTGATCGCCAATTAATGGTGCGTTTTAAATCATTAAATCGTACTTTTTGAATTCCTTGCAAGCTGAGGTAGTCTACATAACGAACAGAAGCTCTTCCGCTATTCAACGGGCACTTAGCAAACCGCCCGATGAATACCATCCTTCATACTCTTCACTTCCTGCTTAACTCCGTGCTTCTTTTCACGCTCCTCATCGCCCTTCACACGCACCTTCCTACGTCCGTGATGCTTCTTCAAGACTTGCAAGTCAATCTCATCATTCTCCATCAATGTCTCCGTGACGGCAGCGATATCCGTCAGCAAACGCTCCAGCAAGTCGAACGTCATGCTCTCTCGCACAACCACTCTCAGAATCTCAATCTTTTCCTCGTTGGGTGGCAGTGGGTAGTTGGGAATAATCCAGCCCCTGGCGCGGAGCATGAGCGATATCGTCTCCTGCTTAATTCGAGGGTAGTCCTTTTTGAACTCGTCTGTCAAGCGGAACGAAACCACTGGCAGGCCGGCAACGTAGTCAGCCGAGGTCTCTTCGGGTGCAATCTCTCCGCCGCCAACGGCGGCAGAGGCTTGGTTGACGGCCGACTTCACCGCGCCCTTGGTGGCCTTCCCTGGGGCTGGGCGGTGAATGTCAGAGACGACGGTGTACCATCCTGTCGCCTCGAGGCTGTTAGCAAGCAGGCGCGCGTTGGAGAGGCAGTTCTCCATAATGCAGCGGTAGCCCTCGAAGCCGAGATGGATGAGGTTGTAGTACTGCACGATGACCTGCGCACCGGGACGCGAGAAGTTGAGGGTGAAGGACTTCTCGGTGCCACCGAGGTAGTGCAGCTCGAAGACGAGGTCTTCCGGGAGGTACGACTCGTCGCGCCAGATGATCCAGCCGAGACCAGCGTAGACGAGGCCGAACTTGTGGCCAGAGGTGTTGATCGACTTTACACGGGGAAGCTCAAAGTTCCACTTTGCGCCCTCGCCGGCACCGGCGTGGGTGAAGGGGGCAATGAAGCCGCCGGACGCAGCGTCAACATGGATGGGGATGTCGATGCCGGTCTCCTCCTGGTACTTGTCCAAGATCTTGGAAATCTCCTCGACGGGCTCGTAGTGGCCGGTGTATGTGCTGCCGAGGATGACGAACACGCCGATGGTGTTTTCGTCAACATTCTCCCTAATCAGATCCGCGTCAAGGCGGTAGCAGCTCTTCTTGCTCACGGGGAGAATGCGGGCCTCGACGTCAAAGTAGCGCGCAAACTTCTCAAGGGCGACCTGCGCGTTGGCGCCCATGAGGATGTTGGGCTTGGATGCGTCCTTTCCCTGCTCCTTCCTGCGCTGCTGCCATCTGCGCTTCATAGCGAGACCGCCGAGGTGAATGGCCTCGGAGGAGCCCGTGGTGGCTGAGCCGAGGGCCTTCTCTCCAGGTTGGACGCCCCAGAGGTGGGAGATGATGGAGATGCAGCGCTCGTGCATGTCCATCATGGCGGGGTACTCGTCGGCGTCGGAGAGGTTCTTGGCGAGGTTCTCTTGCATCAGTTGTGTCGCGTTGGGTTCCATGAAGGTTCCAACGAAGCTGAACCATGTTAGTGGCCATCGGTATTTTACATCGGGCTAGGGAATTACCTGGCAAGGTTGAGGTTTGGCTTGCCATCGAGGTCAAGCTCGTCCCTGATCATCTGGAAGACGGTATCTCCCGGAGCTCCTTCTTCTGGGATTTTGTACTTGGGGATGTTCATCTGGGACGTGTAGCGGGAGTCGAAAGGGTGGATATGGGCCGAGGTGGCATGGCTGCGCATATTGGTATGCCCGGGAGGGGTGATGTGAGTTGCTTGGAGTCTTTGGACGATCTCCTCCGGGTTGACCTAGGATTGTCAGTTCAAGATTGCTTGTAATGTCTTTACGTAGGATGCTCACATGGCTTGCGAGAGGCATGGTGGCGGTCGTATGGAAGAAGCTCTTCGATGGGTATCACGAGTCGATTTCACGGTAAGATCTCACTTCGAAGTCAAAATGAGATGGATTGATGTCCAGACAAAGTGTGCCAAGAATGGGGGATCGCCCACTCCTGAGACTTAAATACCAGACCAAAAGCTCCTCCATAAGCTCACGACGAGACAGCTAGCTGGGCGTGGAAACACACGAGTGCGCGGCTTGCCAGGTCCGATGATGAGGAATGAATGACGACATATCACAGGCCGGGCGGAGCGTGGAGCTTTCCCCTTGGCCCAAAATCGTCGCAAGTTGGGTAATGCATTGAGAAATATGTCTTTCAGCCCCAAAGTACGGGCTAGCTCTAGCTCGTAACGTACCCGCGGGCCGAGCGAGCGAGCGGAGAGATCGCGATGAACTCTTAGTCGCAGACTTCCAGGTTCCTGCCAAGGCCAGGGGCAGTTATGATGGAAGCTTGTGCTGCTGCGTGGAGCTTGGGCGGTGCAGGGTGCCGACTTTGCCGGTGGAGCTGGTGTGGTTTGGGCGCTTGCTGACGTTGAGCTGCTCTTGCGTGTCAAGTCACATAGGAACGGATGTTGGAGCTTTGGTTTTGATGACTGTGGTTTTCATCCGAAGCATGGACTGGACGCAGTTTGGAGGTGCCGATACTCAGATAGTCTGGCCAGTCAGCTATTCATTTACTGATGATAGTGGAAGTGACGGCATTTGGGGGTCTGTAGCTGAAAGCTTAAGGTACCTGCTGAAGCTGCGACCTGCATTCGGCGCCTGTGTGAGGGGCCTCGCCGATCCGCCATGAGGTACGACTGGCAGGTGGGTCCCGTCCCGGCTTGGCGCTGCGGTTGCGCAGTAGCACCGGCAGAAACCAACACATCTCGTCGACGTCGATGCGTCTTCTGACGACGAATTATTCCTAGTTACGTGAGCTTCAATATCGGGAGGGAATTAGCATGGTATTTTAAGGTCCATACAGTCATAAAGTCAGAACTGCATTGCGACGACATGGATGACGCCGGCCACAGCAAAGCGCAACAGTGAAGCCAGCCTCTGGCGGGACAGGATAGGATCCAAACTCGACTCATTCCCTTGGGTATCCGAACTATATTCTCTTGATTGTGATAGACTTCTCATTGCTCAAAACGGTCGTATCATTTAAGCACCGTCTTCTAACTCGCCGTTCTCGTATAGTGGCTCATCTACCATTCTACATCACCCTCCCCCTCTTCCAACGTGCAATTCCCGATGGAAAATGCTCACATCGTCACGCGGGGACCAAACTCAGATAGCCCCAGCTGGTCGTAACTAGTTCGCACGTACAGGTGGTGCCGCGGTGTTCGTGAACATGAACGACGTTAGTGGGGCCAGTGGCGTTGGCGTCGCGGACGAGGTCCTGCAAAGTCATAGTACTGCTGTTGATTACTGTGGCCGTTGAAATCAGCAGACGGAGGTCTTCGGAATGTCTCCAAGCCTGTTTGAAGGAGATCGGAAGTTGATGATGAGAATTCGCGGGTCTCGGAGGCTGGACAGAGTTTCATACTCGTCGACGAGTGACTGCAGGCCTCAACAGATTCGTCTACTGCGCTCTTCCGCAGTAAGAGCCAGGCGGTAGAGGCAGTCCCCCCTTTACCTTGATATTTTCGTGCCTAATATAAAGCAATCATGTTGCAGGCTTATAAAATACTGAACAGAGACTTACCCTGCAGCATTGTGATAATTATACGTACGGTGTCCAGTTCCTCAAAGTCATTGCATCGCTGCATTACATCAGCAATTCGTGGTGATCGAGACGGCCCAGACCGGAATGAATCGCGGGCCGAGATGTTCCGGCTCCTAAGCCTCCGAGCGCTAATCTTGGTCGGGAAGGGACTGGCCGCGGGGGAAAACCGCTTCATCGGAAATAAGATTGTCAGCTTTTACTAGGGTCTCCCATCCGCCATTCAGGTCCTTTCATTCGACTTGGTGATAAGCCAGGAATACCCAGGTCGCCCAGCTTTCACAAGCTGAATAGAACGGCTGGTGATTCGTTGAAGCGGCACAATTCGACAGAAGGTCCATTTCAGCGACTCGCCAAGTCTCGCGCAATGCCTAGGGCCTGGGCCGATGGACGGGTAGCAGTGGCACACTGCGTACATAATTCCACTGGCCAGAGACCGATAGCAGCAAATGGCAGCCCCCATCAGAGCATTCAAGCCCGGTTCCTTGAAACTTTTGCTTGGGCAGTGAGAGCTTGTACACTGTCAGTCGGGCTGGGCCGGCTCGAAGCGATGACAGCCAGAGCTACGGACACTTCAGACGAGACGCTGTTTGCAGTCAATTCGCCAATCTGGCCATCTTTTTCCATCAATCGATACTTCAGATGATCAATCCCAGCGACTCCCGGATCGGTGACAGGGGCAATGGCGGCGGCTTTGTGATCCGCTGATCCCCATGGTTCTTCGACAAAGAGTGCCAAAAGGACCCCTTCTAGCCCGCCTAAATGAGGAGCGAACCACCGAGGCGTCAATCGACATTGACGGCCTTCAGCGGGTTCCGGGGGTTGCGCGGCTGCTCTAGGTCGCTAGAGAGGGGAGTGGACCGGGCAGTCTACTGCCTGTCTTGTCAACCAATGTCACCATCGAACCCCCGGCGAACCATTCTTCTTTCCCCTCGCCTCCTCCACAGCCCCTCGGATGTCGCTACCCCAAAAAAGGAAGGTCGACAAACGGCCGCTGGAGCTGCGGGCTGTCTGGCGCTGCTTTTGTGTCGTGATAGCACGCTAGAGCGCCGAATTCTCTCTGGCTCCTTTGGCCGGCCCCCCCATCCAACGCGTCGCCCGAAGTACCCAAAGAGGAGCCCGCAGTCACACCCACGCCGATATGGGGAGATAGATAGAGGGTGGCCGGGAGGAAAAAGAATCGTCTCACCCTCTCCCGCTGCTGTTGGTTGTGCCGTCCCATTGTCTCCACGGCTCCTCCATTCGGCCGTGAAGCGCACTCTTCTCCCAGCAGCAGACCTCTCAGGAACCACCAGACCGACACCTCCCCCAGATACCACAAGCCAGAGGATCGCGCTCTCTCGTGGTGATCTGCGGAAAGTGGGATTTTGACTGGCTTGTTGGCTGGCTCAGTCCTTGTCACATCACGCTTCTTAGCCTCCAGACTGCCGACCGGCACCACCGTCGCCGCCATCCTCTCGCTTGATTAATTGAAAAAAGCCCTTGGCGCCCGCAGTCCCCCAGTCCCGTTGCGGCCTTGGGGCCTTCTTTTCGTCCGCTGCTTATCTCGACCGTCGTCGCCCTTCAGCCCATCCGCAATCGGGGCTGCATTCTCTCATCTTTCATTCTGCTCTGTCGAAAGTAGAGCGAAGGAGAGAGGGACACGACGCCCTCGCCCAACGATCACGATGCCGTCCTTTTTTCGCAAGCGCGGCGAGCCCGAGGAGATCACGCCGTACCCCGCCCTGGAAGACGATGCCGAGGCCACCGGTATTGAGCCCTTGAAGGCTCTGGCTCAGTTTGAGAAGGCGCACAAGCTCGACCCGAATATGCCAATTGACGAGCTCAACGATGTCGACACAGCACTCGCCACGGGAAACGCCGAGAAGGGTCTCGAGATCGAACAGGCTCTTATGGAGGACAACTCGCCCTATCCCGAGGTACGTGAGAAGGCAGTCTCTACGCGCAAAAGATGGGACGAAGGAGCATGGGACGAGGCTAGCAGCGAGCCAGGAAATCGTTCAAATCGCTGACTTGATGCGACACAGGTCCGCGCAGTGGTAAGGAATTATGATGTCGATTTGCCTGCCAACACAATCCGCGCCTGGGTCATTGGCTTGTTGCTCTGCACTGTTGGCTCCGGTGTCAACATGCTGTTTTCGCTCCGAAACCCCAGCGTCACAATCACCACCTACGTCGTCCAGCTTATTGCGTACCCTATCGGCAAGGGCTGGGACTTGGTCATGCCTGATAAGGAACAAAATGTCTTCGGTCTCAAGTTCAACCTCAGGCCCGGAAAGTTCAACTACAAGGAGCACGTTATTATCGTTGCCATGTCTAATGTAAGTTCGAATCACCAAGCCTGAAAGGCCTCATTAGGAAACCCCCGACTGTACAGCAAATTTGTGACATCGGGCACCATGGAGACGTAACGACTGCGCAAATTTCATGACAGTACTAACACGATCCCACAGGCTGCGTATGGAGGCGGTGTCTTGTACGCGACCGATGTCCTACTTGCCCAGCAACTCTTCTATAAGCAGCACTTCGGTTGGGCCTTCCAGCTGCTTTTTGGCGTTACCACACTCTGCACCGGTTATGGCCTTGCTGGCTTGGCCAGACGCTTCCTCGTTTGGCCTGCAGCCATGATTTGGCCTTCGAACTTGGTCAATTGCGCGCTGTTCTATACACTTCACGATCACTCTGGATCCGACCCCTCTAAAACAAACGGCTGGAAGATTGGCCGCTACCGCTGGTTTCTTATTGTCGGTAGCGGTGCTTTCATCTGGTACTGGTTTCCCGGCTGGATCTTTCAGGGTCTCTCGTACTTTACATGGATTTGTTGGATCGCACCTAATAACGTGATTGTCAACAAGGTCTTTGGCGGTTTGTCGGGCTATGGTCTCATGCCCATCTCGTTCGATTGGACGGTCATCTCAGGCTATTTGACCTCGCCTCTGATCCCGCCGTTCCACGCTATTGCCAACGTCATTGCCGGTATCATCATCTTTTTCGTCATCATCTCCTCCGGCATCCACTTCTCCGGTACATGGTACGCCGACTACTTCCCGGTCCAGAGCTCCGAATCGTTCGACAACACGGGTGCAGTCTACAATGTGTCTCGAATTCTCGACGCCAACTTCCAGTTCAATGAGACTGCGTACAACGCTTACTCGCCGCTTTACCTGCCTACTCAATTTGCTCTCGCTTACGCCTTGTCGTTCGCTGCCGTAGCTGCGGTCGTCGTTCACGTTGTGCTCTACCATGGTACAGAGATCTGGAGTCAGTTCAAGTTGGCCCGTCACCAGGAAGATGATGTGCACATGCGCTTGATGAAGAAGTATCGCGATGCTGAAGACTGGTGGTACCTGGGTAAGCAACGCCTCACGACAGCCCCTTGGATCTCAACTGACAGATGTAGCTCTCTTCGTTGTCATGGTCGCCATGTCGTTTGGCGTTGTTGCCGGTTGGCCCACGGGCTTCCCCGCTTGGGCATACGTCGTCTGCATCCTGATTCCCGTCTTCTGGCTTATCCCTATCGGCATTGTACAGGCCATCACAAACATCCAGCTGGGTCTCAACGTTCTCACTGAGTTCATCATTGGTTACATGGTGCCCGGCCGACCTCTCGCCATGATGATGTTCAAGAACTACGGCTACATTTGCATGTCGCAGGCGCTTTACTTTGCGCAAGATCTGAAGCTGGGTCATTACATGAAGGTCCCTCCTCGCACCATGTTTGCGTCTCAACTCATCGCCTCGCTGTGGTCTGCTGTGGTCCAGATTGCTGTAATGAACTGGGCATTGGGCGCCATCCCCGATGTTTGCCAGCCCGACCAGCCCAGCAACTATACCTGCCCCGGCGGTCGCGTTTTCTTTACGGCTTCGATTATTTGGGGTGCCATTGGACCTGCTCGAATCTTCTCCGGCAATGCTCTCTACTCGTCCCTCCAGTGGTTCTGGCTTGTCGGTGCCATCACCCCTGTCATAACCTGGTTCCTTGCCCGCAAGTGGCCCAAGAGCATTTGGCGCTACGTCAACACGCCCCTTCTGTACGGTGGCTCCGGTTGGTTGCCGCCCGCCAGTGTCTACATTTACCTCTGCTGGGCCACCGTCGGCACGATCTTCAACTTCTTCATCAAGCGGAGGTATACGGGCTGGTGGCTTCAGTACAACTACATCACCTCGGCAGCCTTGGACTGCGGACTTATTGTGGCAACGCTGATCATCTTCTTCACGCTGTACCTGACGTCCGCAAGGCCGCCTCAGTGGTGGGGCAATGTTCAGGTCTTTGAGACCATGGACTGGAAAGGCGACGCCATCAAGACACATGTTACTGGTAGCGAGAAGATTGGGTCTAGCACCTGGCCTTGAGGGGACTAAAGATATCAAGAATGGGAACATGTGTCAAAGATGGGTAAAGATGTTAATGATGTTCGAATTGCCCGGAATTTAGGAGTTAGGCGGCCTTTTGTATGTGCTACGGTCTAATGGCCCATTGGGAGGTAGGAGTCTTTGGATATTTAGTTCGGAAACGAGGGTTGTCTGTACGGCTGATGATACCTCAGTGCGAATCTGCTTGCATATCTAAATTTTAAGTATGAATCTACGAACTTTTCGATGAGTCAGTCTCGAGAGACAGATGAGCGGCGGTAGTTGCACAGGTCGACTCAGCAGCATATTTGACTTTGTTCTTGGCAGACGAAGCTCATATATGCTTCATCGTCTTCTGTCCCAAGAAGCTCTGTGGACGCCATCACAACAGACGTATCCGCTACCTGCACCCCCTTGGCCCGGATCTTCCCTCTACGGACGGCTCGGAAACTGTGCCCTGCTCAGCTGTACTGTGGCGCGGTCAGGCTGCCTATGCCGACGCCACAAATGGATTACTCTACTCTGTGGCCCAAACAAGGTCTCGTCTTCTGAGACACTAAGGATTAACCCTTCCCTGGATCGCGATCGCGATAAGATGCGAAGATCACCAGCAGCCAACCGCATCATCTCGGAGAGCGAAAACGGACGGCCCTCCTCGACGGCTGATTGCAATCTCGAGGCCAAAGGGAACAAGATTCCGTAAGAGCTCCCTGACATGAAGGGTCAAGACAAGAAATGTCGTGACATCCCTTCTGGCCAGGCACAGCCCAAGAGCACCCGTTCGTTCCATGAAAGGGCCGTGGCCCTTTGGGTGTAAATGACCGAGATGACCGGTCATTTCACCGAAATCCTCGGGGACCTCCCTCACCGGCATCGCGGAACGAGGGGAGGGCGTCAGAGCGGGAAGGTGCTCCTTTTGCGATTTTCCCAAGCATCGACGTAATGCAGCCGCCGGGGCCAGGTCCCAGCCACCTGTGCTTGCGTGACAGGTGCCTCGGTCTCCGCAATCTCGGGGAGATTTGGATTTCCTGGGTCTCATATTCAAGAGAGGAAAAAACAAGATGCTATTGTCTGTGAGGGAACGGCAATTCCAACGGAGACAATGGGCGGAGCCGCAAAAAACGCAGGCACTTGGCGCAGAGACAAGATTGCTTGTGCTCCCTCCTCCCCATCCCTTCGCCCCAACAAAACAAATCATTACCGGCCAGCTACGCTCGCTCGCCAGTCAGTGTCTTACCCTGGGGAATGGTCGCACAGAGACATCATATCACCTTCCCGGGGGAGAAGCAGAGGAGGTGACTGAGAAAAAGCAAAGTTTGGCAGCCCAGGATCCAGGAAAACCAACCCCTAATTCCTTTTGACGAAGCCCTTTTTCGGGGGCGGAAGGGGTGAACGAGAGGCGGGGGGTGTCCAGATGTTCCATTGGTAAGGCAAAGGGTACACAAAGATTCCCTCCCTGGAACAAAGGTGAGTCAAAAGAAAAGACGAAGAGACAAACAATCCACAGGGGAAAGCAAATTTCGCAATCTTGGGGCTTTTTTCTGGGTGAAGAAACGCCAGCGCATGCAAAAGAAAATGACAAGTATTGGGTGACTCTGGTATAAAGCAAAGACAAACGTCGCATTATTTGCGATGCGAAGAAAAAAAAGGAGGGTTCTCCTTCAACCTCTTTTTTGCCCTGGGAAGGAAAACACACTCGCTCGCTGCACTTACATCCGCGTCACAAGAGGCAACCAGTTTACTCAACAACACTCACCCATATCATGTCATTGAGAAGAAAAGTCGGCAGAACCAACGAGATTTACACGCATAAAAGTCCCAGATCGACGGTCCCGTCTCTACCACCTCAGCGCTGACGACTACTTCCAACCCGTCTACGAATTCATACCAAGAACTTCTATTTCAGACTCGAGACCAGAGAAATATTCGCCTTGTCGTCGAATAAGACACGGACTGTCACGCAAACGACATTGCGCGGAGCGGCGCATATTGAGAGAAAAAATGGGACGAACCGGCTACGACACTACGGGGCTGTACCTCGACCGACTCCAAGCCCCCCGAAATGCCAGCGGCGGGAAGAAGGCCGCGGACATGGAAACAGGGTCCGCTTCCGGGATGAATAAGCCAGTGAAGGATCTGAAAGGCGGGAAGAGCGGAGAGAAGGCCTCGGGATCGGTTTCGGGACAGAGCTGGCAGGGGAGTCCTAGACCGCCGCCCATGAGGTGAGGGTTAACAAGAATTGCGGGAAAGCTCTCAGAGCGAGAGGTTTTGGGTAGACGACAGACGACGCCGCGTCGCCGTTGCGGATCGGGTTGCATTGAAACTCGAAAAACGGCGAGGGCGGTTAGAAGGGTAAGTTATGTCTCTTGGGTTGCAAGTCTACATTTGTACTGACTCTCAAGATAGGTCTCTTGCAAAGCTTGGAACAGTCTTGTCACGAGACACCTCCCGATCACCACTATCCGCGAACGACAACTACGGACCAGTTAGTTGTGCGTCAAACTCGACTGCGGGGACCGTCAGAGGATTGCGGGATTACAAGACTTCTACGGACATCGGGCCACCTAGCCCTGGAGGCAGGCAGTTTCTTCAGACCGAGTGGGAATATACCGACAGCAGTAGACAATGTTCGCAAGAACAATAGTAATCGTTAGATTTCAGCTTCCGCAAGGAACGGCGTCACAAGAGTTCATTCAATATAATACACAACTCCAAATCCGTCTATACACAATGATACCGCATGTGAAGCAGCAGTATTTGGAATACACAAGAACGCTTTTCTAGTCAAAATGGGGGTATCGCACTGGTGAAGAGAAGGAAAGCAAAACATGAATCATTCATGGGGCTGGAAAAGGGGCGCCTCATTGCACCGTCAGGACCTGGGAGTTAACCGTACTGAGGAGGATGCTGCGTGGGAGCGGTATGCGACGGCGGCTGCGGCATGTAGTAATCCGCAGCGGCCCCGGTCTGCACCGGAGCCGGAACCGGCACCGGAGCGGGGTCCGGGCTATTCGGGCGGTGAGTGGGCGGGCCGCTCACCGGGTCATACTTATTTTCGACCCCCGCGGCGCCGCCGTACCAGGAATCGTTGTTGTTGCCTTCTTTGCCGCCGTGGCCCTCTTCGATCTTGGCGTAGGTGCCGCTCTTGTTCTTCTTGCTGCCGATGAACTTCTTGTAAAGGAAGACGGGGATCCAGAGGCCTGTGGAGACGAGGAGGGCGTGCCCGAGGACGTGGCCTAGGCGGAATGATTTGCCTTCCTTTTTGCGTTTGAGTTCTGCGTCGTGTCAGCCGGTATGTCTATGGAGAGCACAGATCATATTAGGCGGATAGACATACCTTTCATCAAGTAGTAGGTAAACGCAATCAGGAAGATGATGAACCAGATGATGGCGAGGATGATGAGCACGCGCGCCCAGACGGGGAGCTGCGCGAAGCCGTTGTTGCCGCCGCTCCCACCACCTGCCCCGCCGCCGGCTGCGTAGCCGCCTTTGCTCTTGTACTTGCTCTTTGACGATTTTGATTTTGACTTGCTGGAGGATGATTTGCCGGAGCTGCCTCTTCCTCCGCTGCTGCCACCGCCTTTCGGTTCCCGACTATCGAGTATGAATGACATTGTTCGCGTAGTCGTCGTCCGCAGTGTCACTCGGGAGAATGAGGTGTTTTGAGGGGAATTGGGTCGTGATGAATCAGGCTGGTGTCGTTACACAAATTTCTGCAGCGGGTGAGTGAGGGGAATGGTAGATAGCCTGTCTTGCTGACCCCGGGCTGAGGGTGCTGGCGTCTTTAATAGGTTCTCTCGTTCGCACTAGCTGGGAATAACACACGAAACGACGACATCTTACCCATCTTGCCATCCTAAAGGAGGAATGCCGAATTGCAGGCTGACATGCGCCTGATCAGCCCTGTGCATTGCCCTTGGCGAAGCCGCGACCCAGGGCCCTTCACTACATCTTGACCTCATTGTTTCCCTCTCATGCGCTGAGAAAAGTAGACCACAGCAGCCAGTTGGAGCCCAGCATGAGAGGCGCTAAGAAGGCAAAAGTCGCCAATTTGGTCGAGGAGTTGGAGCTTCCTGGTGGATGCGAGTGGGTTGGTATTCCTCGTGGGCTGAGCTGGAGGGGGATCGGTCAAGTCTTGGCAAGCCACCTCATTCGCCCATTTCCGCATCACCTCGCGCGAGGGCCTGGGGGATGGTCATGGTGGTGCCAAGACGAGTGGTGAGAAAGTAGAAGAACCAAAGTACCGCGCCGCCGGTCGGGGGTTCGAAGGCCAAGGTTCTTCTCTACAACGCCAGTGACCGACCACCGGACCAATTGGATTGCCCAATCAGCCTTCCCAGAGGGAGCCAGAGGGCTGTAAACACGTTGGCAACCCACCTCGATCTTATCTCCCAAGGGACATTCAAGTCTGCCTCGAAGCTTGATTCCTTAAACGGCATGAGCCACCACTTCGGCCCCGCTGAGTGCTGCGCTCCGGGGCCGGGGCCCATGGACGACCGGGACAGGCCATTGACTCTTCCTAATTCCACTTCCAGGCACCGATATTCTGACATTTTTCTCCTTTCGAAAGAGCATGAGATGTCGAGATGCCAGTATGGATTGTTTCTTGCAAAAGGTACCTTGCCTCAACCTGCCGATCTCCATCCAGAATAAGGACTTTCGCGACTGGCGATCCAGTGATGCTGATTCGAAGTCGAGCCCGCCTCCGAGGCGCTCAAGGAGGGGACGATCGCGATCATCTCTGCGGCATAGCTGCTTGATGCCGTCATGTCTGCTTTCCTGCGAGAGACTTCCGCAACTTTCCTTCCGTGCATATTGTCGTTTCTTTTCGTTTTCTTTTTGGTTCACCCGGTTCGCCCAGGTTGAGTTGAGACACATCAACGGCTACATAATGGGCCCCTGCATTACGTCGGTGTCGTCCGTTGGGAGGTGAGTGTTTACTGCCACGCCCGTCATCCCATGCGCTCAGGGTCCAATCCCCACATCGAGGCGGCAAAACTTGGAATTGGGTTTTTGGCAGACAAGTTAAATTTGACTTCACCGAGGACGACACAGTGAAGTCGGGGGCGGTGCCTTGATAGGGCAAACATGTTTTTTTTGTCGTTAGTACCCGTCCTGTTGAGCCTCACTCTTCTGCGGCTTATGGGCTAGGCTGACGTCGGTGTGCAGACTGGAATTGTTCATCTCATTTACGAGTTGACAAAACGACGATGCCATGGAACCATGACCCATCTCATGATCCAACTTATTCGAGCCCTCTGAGGCTCAGTGCTAGGCAAGTACCCGTGGACTTGACTGGGAGGTCGATGTCTCAGAACTTGGAACCATCAAAGGACCAATGATCAGTGGACATACACTGCCGACCTGTTATCGATCCAAGATTGACAGAGTATACAGCCATTGTGCCTATACTGATGTCATGGCCCATTCATCGGTAATGATTCTGGCGTTCCCTCGGCCTCTGATGAGCGGGGAATGAGGCTCTGCTTCGGATGTCATACCCGCCATCACTAATCAGGTCGTTCGCCTGTTCGTGTAGAGCCCATTTTCGAACATTATATGGACCTCTTTTTGCGCTTGGTAAGTAATGCCATTGTCCACGCGTTGTTGTTTGGATACCGAATAGTAGCGTTAAAGAGCCCTTCGAGTTCTTACACCGGTATGTCACACGTTCTGGTTCTGCCATCATTTGTTCCATTTAGAGCTGTACGAGATTCTTGATCGAGGCTTCCTCGTGCTCAAGCGTTCGTACTCGTTTGATGGTCGACTTACTAAAGTAACCGGATAACATGCGGGTATCTCCTCTTTCGGCACACACGAGCATTTTTGATTATCGGAATTGCTCATGCCGAACCGAAAACCTGCTCATGAAATCCTGAGAATCACAGAGGTTGCAGGTCAGCGCGTGTCCGAGCGATGACCGTCTAACCAGTGACACGCGGCACCCATACCCGGAGAGCCACTAGTCTCGGTACGCACGATGGGGAGGTAAATGTCAGCATCTATCGAAGGGATTTCATCGCACCGGCCGTCGAATCGAGAAAGTAGAAGCTTCTCAAACCCCCTCAGCATCTGCTTCAATTGAATGCGCCCGCGCACTGGTGCGCTCTGGACATGAGCGACATGAAGCTTGCAAAGCCTCTAAGCAATGGCGCAAAGTGATGGGCGGCAGCTAGAACAGCTACCCATGGCGTGGCGACGCTGCGTCAAGAAGGGGACAAGGCAGTCAGATATTGGAAACAGCCGTCCATCGTTTCGTTGTTCTTGACATGGCGCCCTTTTTGTCGTTTGGCAGGGAGCTCGCGTGGCAACGTGGCTCGAAAAGGCATTGCCCCCTCCCGCCTCTCAGAAGACTCGCAATTGCCGCTGGATGGGAGATTTGCATGAAATAGGTTGCTTCTCATTCGTGGCGGAGCACAACGACCCGGGCGGTCTTTATTAAAAAACGGCTTTAGAGTTGCGATAGTCTGGGGTTGGCGCCGGTCGGGGTCATGGGGGACAAAGGCGTATCTTGGCCGGATACGGACATTCTGTCGCCAGCTCCGGGCCGCGGTGATGACAGAATGGAACGTAGAGCACGACCTTGATCTCTGCTTCTCATGCGGCTTCTGATGTGTTGAGGTGAGACGACACGAGGGACGCGGCGCAGGTTGGATGATGCATGGCGGGATATCGTATTACTGCGTCAGACATACATGGACCTATTAACAGAACGACTCCTTTTGTGCTGCATTTTGCATCCGAAGGAGCAAGCAAGACACGGGATGGATGGAAGCACCCAATGGAAAATCGCCGAAAAAGCTGACACTCTTGCTGTAGGCACCTCCTAGCGTAGAGGGCACTCCCCCACAGCAGGTCTCCGCCCGGCCTCGGCGCAGCGCCCGAAAGCCCGGGTCCCGCGTCTTTGGGCAGACTGCGACAGGCGACTGGCACAGGATGCCGCGCTGGGATTCGGTCTGGGGCCCGTCCGATGTTAGCGTCACTTCGCGAGCCTTCAGTGGCTTCACTGTGGATCCCCAAGTGCCCCTGACCCTGAAACATCGGACTGGGCCGACCACTTCCAGAGGCTCCAATCATCAATGTGCTCCAATGGGCTCCAGTGGAGGGGCGTGGACAAGGGGACTGCAGCAGCCCTGAGAGCATGTTTCTGCAGCTCGACGCCCAAGCTCCGACCTCAGTGTTCCACGTTCACCCCCCCAATTCCCAGCTTGCAGGTGTCACCTGTCACACAATTGATGAAAGGCAGTTGTCCTCTTCTTTTTTTTAATTCTTCAACTTTTCCATGTCTTTCCTCGTTTTCGGTTTCCACCCATCCCAAGCTCCCTCTCCATCTCTTCTTCTTGTTGCAATAGCCCTTCTCTTTGTGTGTTAATTCAACCTCCATTGCTCTCCTTTCTGCCCCTCGTTTCCTCCACGTGTTTTCAGCTTCCTTCCTCTCGAACTAACATAGAGTTCTCCTTTTCACGATCCACCATACCTTACGTCACACGATATCCGACACTCAGGGCAGGCCCGAAACAATGGCAGCAGCAGTGGCAGTAGCTACCCCTTCTGGGGCAGTCGAGCCCAAGACGCGCAAACGCGTTCTGAGAGTCATTGCCGTCTCTCTTCTCCTCGACCTCGTAAGCAATCCTTCCGGCCGTCTTTGTCGTTGCTGAAAACTGACCACAACCCTGCGCCAGATCTCCTTCACCTTCATCCTCCCGCTCTTCCCGAAGCTCCTCGAGTTCTACCGTGACCGCGAAGTCGGCCCTGCGACCGCAAACGCCACCGAGCCCGCGACCCTTCTTCAGAGCGTCCTCTCCGGCCTCAACCGCTACAAGGCCGCTTTCGCCCGCCCCATCGACTCGCGTTACGACATCGTCCTGCTCGGCGGCGCCCTCGGCTCCCTCTTCAGTCTCCTACAGGCCATTGCTTCCCCGCTCATCGGCCACCTCTCCGATCGTCATGGCCGCCGCACCGCCTTGCTGGCCTCCATGTGTGGCAACATTCTCTCCGTCCTCCTCTGGGTCGTCGCCGTCGATTTCCGTACCTTTGTCGCGTCGCGCGTGGTCGGTGGACTGTCTGAGGGCAACGTTCAGCTTGCGACTGCCATGGCGACGGACATCTCTGACGAGCAGAGCCGCGGATCGACCATGGCGCTCATCGGCGCATGCTTCTCCATCGCCTTCACCTTCGGACCGGGTCTGGGCGCATGGCTGAGCAGCATCAGCACCGTCAAGGAGAACCCCTTCGCGACTGCCGCCGGATTCAGCTTGTTCCTCATCCTCACCGAGACGATTTACCTCTACTTCTGCTTGCCCGAAACCCTGCCCTCGTTGACCGGCAAGGGCGCCAAGAAGGACGAGAAAACCAAGACTCCTCCCGCGCCCGTTCAACGAACCAACTCCCACTTCCTCCTCAATGCCGTCCACTTTGTCTTCCTGCTCTTCTTCTCCGGCATGGAATCCTCGCTCTCCTTCATGACTTACGAGCTCTTCGCATTCGGATCTGCCAAGAACGGCCGTCTCCTCGGCTACGTTGGCCTCGTCGCCTCGATCCTCCAGGGTGGTGTCACCCGCCGTCTGCCGCCCCTGCTCTCCGTCCGCATGGGCACCGTCGCTTGCCTCGTGTCCTTCATCCTCCTCGGCCGCATCTCGACGACGGGCGGTCTTTACGCGGCGGCTACTTGTTTGGCGGTGACGTCATCGACGGTTGTCACTGGTCTCAACACCCTGAGCAGTTTCGAGGCCGCCGAGGGCGAGCGTGGAGGCAAGCTGGGCATTCTTCGCAGCTGGGGCCAGCTTGGCCGTGGCCTTGGACCGATTCTGTTCACCAGCGTGTACTGGTGGGCTGGCCGTGAGGTCGCCTACAGCATGGGCGCCGCGGGTATGGCTGTTGTCACGGCTGCAGTGTTTGCCGGGCTCAAGACGCCCCCTGGCTCGTTGAAGAAGAAGGTCGCCACTGAGAAGAAGACGGCATAAGGGAGGAACGAATGAAAAAGAAACAAAGAAAGAGAATTGATTACCATAACGGGTCTGTTGGGTTGACACTTTTACACACTGTACATGTATTTTGGGACGCATTGCTTAGGCGTCGGTGGTCTAGGTGGTATGTATGATACAACAATCGAAGGAAATGTACATGAGCCGTCTGTTATTTTTGGACCAGCGATGCTGTCTGTTTTGTTAAAGTCATGCGTGGTGTATTGACTTGGTACATGCACTTGCTGTGGGACCTCGAAGCCTTTGGCCTTCCCGGCGGGGATATTTGATCCTCAAATTAGGGATGAAGGTGATTGCAAAAAGGTCTCAGCGACAACCGATCTGAATTGAGTTCAATATACTAACAGACCGCAACGCATATCATGTTTTGTAGGATCAGACATCAAGAATCCTGATCTATGCCATCGTTACTCGTCCACCCAGGGGGTATTCTTCACGTATGGATGACGGCTGATGATTAGCGACGGAGATGGTAAAACAACCCCCCCTCCCCCCTTTTTGATGCAACTGGCTGGTCTTAACTAACGCTCTTGCATTTCTGAACGTGGGGTTTTGGCATGGGTCAGAATCTTTGCCATCCTTCTTCGTCAATTGAGGAGACACATGAGACTGATCGTAGCTGGCTTTAAATATCTTCCAAGGACCTACCAGCGAGGGTACCAGATAAAAAGGCAGCTTCTCAAACCTCAGTTTCGCCCTCCAGAGCCGATGTTGATGGATCGTGGTTCCTGTAGCGCGAAAAAACCAAGATCGCTAGGCTCGTCTGCTGCCCCGTCTCGTCGTCAAGCAATCACAATCTGAGCAGCGGTTGCAGGAGGTGAAGTGCCACACCGTCACTATTGGTCTAGTATCAATCATAGAAATCACTACTGAGGGATGACAGGAAGTAGGCCGGCAGCTCAGACTATATAGCTTGTATCCTTTGTAAGGGGGCTGGCTGTCTCCCTGGACGTGGTGCCAGTTTGATCTATATTCTTCAAAGTCACTTTAATGAGTCTCCCGGGTTATCAATTGCGTTTGTCGTTCAAGTTTGACGTCAAAAGCATCCATGTATATGTACATGATCTTGGAAGTAGTGACAATGCTCGCAGCCCACACCGGTCCGGACACCTTCAGCACTGGAATTCGATTGTTATGCCCTCCTGATAGGGTGTATAAGTAGGCAGGAATATCAACAGCTTCGACTTTCGAGCCCAGCAGCAATGAACCAGAAAGTCCACGCCAGCTCATTATAATCATTTTGTATGAGTTTGAAGCTTGAAAGCATTTGAGCAATCGGCAATGCTGCATCATCATTCTCTCAATAAGACGGCCACTGTTGGTGTCGCCTGGCATGTATCGGCCGCTGCGCCCAGGAGTGGGCAGGACTCAACGCAGAGCTCTCTACCTGTCAGATACTTAAACAGTTTGAGAGATCACTACTCTCTATGTAGAATACTCGTGAAGCATCCACTGCCCGAGATGAACACAGGAGAAACGCGTTGAGCTCAAATAAACCGTGCTTTGTCTTAAACTAAAAAGATTCTCTATCAAGTGAAAGCAGTCCCACCCAGGAGGAGAAAAGAAGGATGAGAAGAGCGAGCTGTTAGTTGTGATGGAAAGACAAATGACTGCATCTGGCCTTTGACAGAATATGCGCCTGGAATACTGAGAAGAGTCTGTGGTAGTTCTCACTTGAAGCTAGGTTGATTTGGTGTGAAGTGAGGACTACCAGAAATAATAAGATATCACAGTTAACTTCAGTTCACAACAGTATGCCGAAGTCCTGAAATTGACCTGCCAGCCCTGTCTCTCCTTAAGGTATGTCGTATCTGCATTAGTGGATTGTTATCCTGTCTCTTCGAGGGCTGCCGTTTGTCATGGCCGTTTGCACCCCGTCCCTACCCTACCTTACCTATACAAACGGAAGGAGCACCCAAGGCAAGGCTCTTTCCTTCCTTCTCTTCACCCTCCACCACCACCATCCAGGCAGCCACCGTCCGTCTTGACGCACGCTGCCGTGAATTGCTTCCAACAATAACAGACAAAGACCAGATGGTCTAGTGGTCCAACGCCGGCGTGGAGCAATAGTAGCTTATTGGCCTCCTAAGCCAAAGGTTGCGGGTGCAAGTCCCGTCGTCGGTGCTTTTTTCGACTTTTTTTTTTTCGCTTTTCTTTTTGTTTACCTTTTCACGGCCAGTATTGATGCACACTGTAGTTATAAGAGGGAACTGAGGCAAGGAGCGTGGCTTCTGCTGTGATGTTTGAAGGTGATACCTAGCACACTGTTGTTACTGTGATTACCTACCTTACCTCGGCCGTCGACAAAGGAACACTGAGGCTCAGGTCACCATCACCACCACCATCACTGCCAACCACAAGACGATGTCATCTGCAATTGCCCAAAAAGCCAAGGTTCAAAACAATTCAAAGATACTGGATTTCGGAGCCTTATCATACCTTCCATCCCCTCCATGAGCCTCTCTACGCAGCTCGCCATACATAAATTCTACATGAGGGGTTTCCTGATAAACGCCGTGCCATATGCAGCTTCGGACCGGAGACGACCACTTGCGACCCGTCTTTTGATGTTACTCTCCATCTTCAACAAACGTCCCGGCGCTCCCCTCGCTTAATGTACAGTAGTGTTACGATGTCGAAGGGCGTGGCTAAAATGTCGTTCGTGTTTCGCCATTTCGTTTTCGTGGAATTGGAGCAGGCGTTTAGCCCTTGGACTTGGTGTTCAGGATAAGGGCGACAATGAGACTGTGTCGTCGTTAGCTTTCGGGGTGTGTACGAGACTTGATCAGGGGTAAGTAAACATACCCGTAGAGACCCAAAACTTCGCCGAAAATGAGAATCAGGACCATGCCGACGAATACGCGAGACTGCTCCATGTACGAGCGAACGCCCTTGTCGCCAACAATACCAATCGTGTAGCCAGCTGCGAGACCGGTGAAGCCGACAGAGACACCGCAGGCCAGATGCATGAATCCACTGCTTCAGGTCAGTATGGAGGGTTCCGCGACAAACTACGTGGCGGCGATAGGCAATGCGCGCTGCTGACGTACTTGAACAAGCTATATTCGCTTCCGGTTCCAGGGGGTGACAGGTCCTGGGCGATGAGGACGGAGATGACCAGGGAGTAGACGGCAATGATACCGGACATGACGACGGGGATCAGGCACTGCACGCAATGTTAGACGGAGCTGCTACTTCTCCTCGAGCTTAGGGGGCGACGTGCCTTCATGATGAGATCCGGTCGGAAAGTTCCCACACCAGCGATACCGATACCTGACTTCGCGGTACCGTATGCGGCGCCGATGCCTATTGATATCCATTCTGTTTAGCATGCTGTCCTCGTTCGTCGCGCCGTGAAGGGGAATCAGCTCGAGGGTCGGTGGTTGAACATACATCCGAAGATCATGGCAGCCGCGATGCCGGCCTGGTGGTGAGGTGTGTCAGCAAATCGGTGTTTCGTCAATGTCATTGACAGCTAGCCAGGTCTTCGCGAGGCCAGCATTGCTTGAGGGGGGCGTTAGAGCTTACCATTCCGATGAATGGCGCGAACTTCGGGGCGAGAGCGGAGTCTTCGGCCATGTTGGGCAGACTTTGAACTTGTTTGCGGTCTCTCGATATGCGGGATTGGCGTTGATGACCGACGGAGGGGGAGGGATGTATGCGTGTCGAGGATCCCGCGATGGATGGGTGTCTGCGCTACCTGGATCCAGGACCTTGGAGCTTGGTGACGGTGACGAGGCCCAATCAGGACTGCACGGTGGACGGCTGAGAACCCGTGACGCGGCAGAAGAACGGCCCGATACCAGCCGCATTGCCTTACCTAAGCTACGCTCAGCCACATCGACTTCACAGTGTTGCCATCTCAGGCAGGCTGTTGGTGGCTGGCTGTCGAATCAAGTTCCAGAGTGGAGACGTATGCACACGTGCGGCGCAGTGAGCGCAACTGCCTCGAAACGGTCCGTGCTGGGACGTTGCTTATCGGCGTGTTGGCTTATCGCAGATGTATCAGTCAGTAGAGGACTGGAATCCCTGAAAGCCTGCTAACTTTCCTCCTCGAGATACCCCTTGGATTGCGCGCTCAGATGCATGGCAAGTGTGAGGTTTGGCTGTATCTCATGTCCTCGGTTTGGATTTGCTTGCGGCTGGCAAATGGAGGGGAGCGGGACGTGCCTTGCGTGATAAAGTCAAACTATCTTTCGTCGTACGCGTGCGCTGGCGATGGGGAAGGCGTCTTCCTGGTTGGCCGCAACGGTGAAAGGTTCAGATGCTTGCTTCTTTTCCGATGCAACTCGAGGTGCTCCGATTTCAAGACGAGGTTCGGCGTTCAGCAGCAGCAAGGCAGCAAGGCAAGGCGCGGCAACGTCCAAGTACCTATTCGCAAGTTGCAGTCTCGAATCATTTGGTGCAGTCGTGCATGAGCAGCTCCATTTCTTCCGGCAGTCACCCGCCCACCTCACGTAGGACAGTCTCAGCTAGTCCCTGTCTCCTGGCATACTACGTGTGCAGCAGAGGTGACTGGTCTGAAGCGGTCTTTGATATTCTTAGGTACGCATATTGCCATGTGCTCGCCCTGTCCACACCACACGTTGAGATACGGATACAGGGCGCTCGCTAAAGCTAAGATACACCCCGCGAACCAAAGATGAGCCAGACCGGGCCATTCGACGCCTTCAAGGCCATGGAGTCTCCATTCGCTGCTGGGCCAATGTCAAAGTCCTACGGATACACTTTACGGCATACATATGTAATGGCGGTAGGGGACGTGGGACTGTGGAGTATTCGAGCTGCAGGACAATGGAAGGAAAAAAAGGTCGAGGGCCACCCTCGAGGCCCTGTCTGTGAAGGTCTAGCGCCATGGTGGATCTCCAAACTTGCACCTTTTGAGATCCACCATCTATTTTCCTGACATGTCCAACCCGAAGTATGGTAGCAACCAACGCCGCCAGAGCACTGACTGATGGATGGTCTGTTGACCGTCATGTCGCTAATTCTTTGGTTGGTGAATAAGACATGAAAGCTCCGAGATCAGAGCCAGATAGGCTAATGTACCTCATCTTACCCTACTTAGACAGGGGAGGTCAGATGCTTAGCACCAAGCCAGGGAGACAGATGGGCAGACAGACAATGAGCGAGCCAACATGGGCAAGGTGAATGAATGGATGGGGGTTGGAACTTGGAACTTGGAACTTGGAGGGCTGCAGTTTGCAATCTGCAGGCTGCTGCACTGGCTGCGCTTGCTGCACTGTACCCGACACGCGCAACCAAAAGAAACGGCCGATTCCCGTCTCGTCTCGTCTCGTCTCGTCTCTGGCGGTTCGCTCCCAGCAGCAGGCCAGCAAAGACCGACAGCAACCTTCAAATCCACCCGGGTCCATCCTGTTCTTCCAATCTATCCCCAGCTTTCTACGCTTGGCCGCAGCCCACGGCTTCCTGTCCCGACCATTCTAGCCCAATGCCGGCCGCCAGTCTGGATGACTGAGCAGAGTCAAGTCAGCAGTGGCAGTAGCCGTAGCAGTAGCAGTAGCAGTGACCGGGCACCGACCCGACGTACGGCCAACATCCCACCATCGCCCATCTAACGTGCTAGGTTGGTAGAGTTGGTGTCAGTGCCAATGCCAGTGCCAGACTCACCTCACGTTAAGGTACCTCACCTACCACCTAAAATCAATCGATCCCTAGTACCTTCCTAGTATTCGTTGCGCACTGCCACTGCCACCACCACCGGCAGCCGTCAACCACAAACCACCACTACCACTCCCCTTTGACTTCCACCGCCAACATTTCATCTCCGCCTGCACCCATTTTAACCAGCATCGCTATTGTTGCTGCACACCGCGCCTTGCTGCCTCGCCTCCGACGCTCCTTTTGCAGCCTGCCGAGAATATCGACGTCCATTGCCGTGTTCCCGCCCGGGTCAGGGCCCTGTGTCAAGTCATAGGCCCATAACGTCACCCGGCCCATCCTGGAAACTGGAAAGGGGACGGAGAATAGAACGAAGGGGAAACGAAAAGCAACACCACCACAAAAAAATACCTCCCTTCGACGACGACGTCGCCGCGACAGCCCTCATTCTGTCCCTGCGAGCCTTGTTGGCGCAACCAACCGAGCAATTGCCAAATTTGCCCTGTGAGCGGCTCGCGGCGATCCTGTGCTTCCTCACCATAGCCGGCGGCCGTTGAGGCCTCGCGTTGTTAGTACACCTCTCCTTCGATTCCTGTACCACATTTTTCTCCACCTTGGCACAACTCGCCATCTCTCCCCTTTATAATCAAATGCCTAACAACAACGTCCACAGGCCGATAAGATCTCTCGCTGCAATCCCCAGTTCGACCGATCCATCCCATCATGGCCGACTACCACGGCGACCCGCGAGGTCACCACTCCAACAACTACCAACGCGATGCCGCCTTCTCAAACATTTTCGGCGCCGCTCCCCCGCCGGGACGCTCCCAGACCATGACCTCCTCTTCGATGCCTCCTCAGATGATGCCTCAACACCAGGGTAGGACACAGACAATGTCGTCTTCCTCCATGTCGAGCATGCAGCGACAGCCCCCGCCGAGACAGCCTCAGGGCGGTTACGACCCGAACCCTCCGAGAGGGGCATCGTTGCAGAACGGCTACCCGGGACAGCGCTCTGCGTCTGGCGGCTATCAAGTGCCCAACCCTCAACAGTACATGCCACAACAACAGGCTCGTCGCCCGTATCCTGGTCCTCCGGCACCTGTTCCTCAACGCGGCGATATGCGAGGACCGCCCCCGCAAGGGCAGTATGGCGCGCCAAGGTCTCAGGCACAGAGGTTTTATCAAGGAGGAGGGCCAGCACCTGCGATGAATAATGATTCGTACCGCTCACAGTCTCTCGCCTCCACCCCGAGGCCAAACATGTACCAGCCTTCTCCCGGCAACTACGGTTCGCAGCCGAATCATCAAGCTCCGGCCAATGCCTTTCGTCATGCTCCGTACAACCCGAGTTCGGCCCGAACTACGGCGCAGGGACGGGTCGTTCCCGAACGCCACGATGATCGAGCCATGTCAATGACCGGATACCCTCCGCAAGACCGCGACTTGCATCAACACCAAAACTCGCATCAGACGATGAGCGGTCGAGTCATTCCGAACAGGAGAGCACCGGTGGAGCTTCCGGCGACCAATGGCAGCTTTGGAGGAGGCTACACACCAGCGCCAGGGTCTCAGACGAGGACGGTGAGCATGGCCTCCTCCAATGGAGATTCGCAGAGGACCATGTCAATGGCGTCCACCATCGCGCCCACGATAACTCCCTCGGATTCCGACGCCGCAACGCTGGCACATAGGCCCTCTATGAGCAAGTCTATCGACGGCAGTGAACGGCCACCGACGGCCAAGATCCGACCCCCTCTAGTATACCCCGCGCTGCTGTCGAGAGTAGCAGACTGTTTCCGACAGAAGATCATCACTGGCGACAGAACGAAGAACGAGCTCACGTATAAGAACGCCTTCAGTGGTGCCGAGGCGGTGGATGTTTTGTCGTATATTATTAGAACGACCGACAGAAACCTGGCCTTGCTATTGGGACGAGCGCTCGATGCCCAGAGGTTCTTCCACGACGTCACTTACGAACATCGCTTGCGCGACTCGACGTCAGAAATGTATCAATTCCGAGAAACCATGACTGAAGAGCCCGAAGAAAAAGTGCCTGTCAACGGTGTCTTCGTTCTTCTCTCTGAGTGTTACTCTCCCACCTGCACAAGAGACCAGCTTTGCTACTCTATTGCCTGCCCCCGCAGACTGGAGCAAGTGTCCCGACTGAACCTGAAGATCCAGCCCGGCCTGAAGAAGGAAGCCGAGGCCGCCACGAACGAAGATGACATTGATCAGACAGATGAACAGAAGCTGTGGATCAACTCCGTGCCGAAGGAGATCGCCGAGAGCGTTGGCGACAGGGAAAAGAAGCGACAAGAGGTTATTTCGGAAATTTGCTACACCGAAAGAGACTTTGTCAAAGATTTGGAGTACCTTCGCGACTTTTGGATTCTCCCTCTTCGGTCCAAGGCTTCTCCTATTCCTGCCGCCAAGAGAGAAAAGGTTGTTAAGGCTATCTTCAGCAACATTGTCGACCATCCCAGTCTTCACCAAGTGAGCTCACGGTTCGCCAAGTCGTTGACGGAGAGACAAAACAAGCACCCTGTCGTTGGTAACATCGGTGACATCTTTATGGAATGGGTTCCTCAGTTCGAGCCTTTTATCTGGTACGGTTCCAAGCAGCTGGAGGCCAAGTTTGAGTTTGAGAATGAGCGTTCATCGAACCCGTACTTTGCCAAATTTGTGGATGAGATTGAGCGAAGGAAAGAGTCGCGAAAGCTGGAACTCAACGGTTACCTCACCAAGCCGACGACGCGTCTGGCTCGTTACCCCTTGCTGCTGGAGAACGTTCTCAAGTACACCGAGGACGGCAACTCGGACAAGGAAGACATCCCAAAGGTGCTCAAACTGATTCGCGACCTCTTGAGCAGAGTCAATGCCGAATCAGGAAAGGCAGAGAACAGGTTCAATCTGAGAAGGTTGCATGAGCAACTGCGCTTCAGGCCGAACGAGAGGGTAGATTTGAGACTGACGGAAGAAGGCCGCGAGTTGGTGTTCAAGAGTCAGTTGAAGAAGACACCGCAAGACGCGTCTGAGATCACGGCTTTCTTGTTCGACCACGCGGTGTTGTTGGTGAGAATCAAGCAAGCCGGCAAAGGGGAGGAAATTAAGGCGTACAGAAGGGTGAGTATTAGATATAATGTATTCGAGATTGAGCTAACCTGGAACAGCCCATTCCCTTGGAACTCCTTGCCATTCGAGAAATGGAAGAAGTCATCCCCGGTTCTGGTGGCATGAAGCGCTCGTCGTCTAGTTTGCTGCCGGCGCTTCGGGCCAACACAAATGACAGCAAGAAGGGAGAAGGCTGGCCCATCACGTTCAGGCATTTGGGTAAGGCCGGCTATGAGCTGACGTTGTATGCTTCAAACCAGGCGGCACGTAAGAAGTGGCTGGAGTTCATCGACAACGCTCAACAGAGGCTGAGAGCCCGCGCCGACTTCTTCAACACAAGCGTCATCTCTGCAGGATTCTTCGTTGGCACTAACCAGGTCAACTGTGTTACTCCTTACGATGGTGGTCGAAAGTTGTTGTACGGCACGGATAACGGCATTTACTTGTCAGACCGGAAGAGCAAGGAGGCCATTCCGAAGCGAGTCATCGAGACGACAAGCGTCACCCAGCTGGACGTTCTGGAGGAATACGGTCTTCTGTTGGTGCTTTCGAACAAGGCTCTCTACTCCTACCCTCTCGGTGCGCTCAATCCCGACGAGCCTGCCCTCTCCAAGAGACCAAAGAAGATCCAAAGTCACTGCAACTTCTTCAAGACAGGTATCTGCCTCGGCAGGCATCTTGTGTGCTGCGTCAAGTCGTCAGCTCTGTCAACCACCATCAAAGTCTACGAGCCCAACGACGCGATGTCCAAGGGCAAGAAGCAGAAGGGCTTCGGAAAGATGTTCGCCGGCCAGGATGAGCTTAAGCCATTTAAGGAGTTCTACATCCCTACGGAATCGTCATCTGTGCACTTCCTCAAATCCAAATTGTGCGTGGCCTGCGCCCGCGGATTCGAGGTTGTGTCCCTCGAGACCCTTGAGACACAGTCACTCCTCGACCAGGCTGACACCAGTCTCGACTTTGTCGCCCGCAAGGAGAACGTTAAGCCGATTCACATTGAGCGTCTCAATGGCGAGTTCTTGCTCAACTACTCTGAGTTTTCCTTCTTCGTCAACCGCAATGGTTGGCGTGCGAGACCGGAGTGGCGCATCGACTGGGAGGGCACACCACAGAGCTTTGCTCTCAGCTACCCGTGGATTTTGGCATTTGAGCAAAACTTTATTGAGCTCAGAAACATTGAGACTGGTGCTGTGCACATTGTGCCGCATAGAAACATCAGGATGCTGCATAGCAGTACCCACGAGGTAAGTCTGGCCATTGCTTGTCTCAAGGAAATGTCACTGACAAAGCTATATAGATCATTTTTGCGTATGAAGACGAGAAGGGAGAGGACGTTGTCGAAGCCATCGACTTTTGGAAGAGTAACAGGAGATCCGAGATTCCATGATTCGACGACGCGATGCGATCTCATCTCGGTCACTCCTCGAGGAAGAGCATGTTTGATTAAAGATCGATACCAGAGTGACTTGACTCAGCTTCTTTTGCAGCCCTTTTATCGACGGCGGCTTCTTGTCTCTGGACAGGGCAATGTTTTGGCCGGGCGCTTGCGTCAAAAGCGGAGGACGACGATGGCGTGGGAGGGAAGGCTTCTTTTAGAATGGACGACGGCAACCTATTTTTGTCATCGGTACATGGTTCTATTTTGTGTTGTTTCCACTTGGATGAGGGTTCTTACTCGATGAGTAGAGGGAGTCAAGCGTTGTTCCCTGCAGTTGGTTGTGGCTGAAGGGATGGGAAGAAAGAGAAGGTTGAGCAATACTCGAGGACAATTTAAAGCAAGTTGTTCCTGCGAGGATATGATTGGTCGCGTGAAGTGAAATGAGCCTGGCGTGATGGATTTCCTCATCATTCATCGTCGTTGTGAGAGCCTTGGATTCGAGTTGCATCCTGGCGCGTGGGTGGTTGGTTTAGTTCAACTCTTATTAATTGCATGAGCGTGTTAAGACTGACGAACGTTTGCTCGATTGTTGCCGATGCCCAAGCTGGTGGCGCCTCTCGTGACTATGGTTGGCTAGTACTTAGCTGCCTTGAGAGAAACACTTGGGGGAGGAAATGTCTATATGATGACGAGACACGGGCTTTGCCAGTTCTCCTTGAGCAATCGCATCTTGTGGGCGAGCGCTTTTTCAGCGGGATATCCTGAATTTGAGATGGGCATCGTCGCTACAGTGTATGATTGTAGATTTGGGAGGATTTTGCCGCTGGGACTGTGAATCCTCGTCCTCGTCCTCGTCTTACGTCTTTGGCGTTGTATTAGACGCCTCATACTCTGGAAAGGGGGCAGAGACTGAAGGTGTCGTATCTGGGGCAGTGGGTCGGGGAGGCTGGCTCTCGTGATGTGACCCAGGGATATCGTTATGTGTTGACCAAATGGCAAGGATCGATACTGGAGATTCCCCTGGATTTGCGGCCCTGTAACTATCATAGTTGTCAATGCCACTCTTATATATTCTTCAAAATGACAGGCTCAAAGGAAGACGATCCGCAGGAGAGTGCTTGTATCCTATGGGATATAGTAAGGCTGCATCTGGGGGTTCGAAGTATCGGTAGACTGACAAAGGGGCCTTGGGAGCAAGGTGGAAGTTTCTAATATATGTTCTGGAAACAGGGTGAATTTCCCAAATGCTGCTTTCAAGAAGGAAGAGACTGCCGAAATTTTCTTTATCTGCGCGACTGTATTCCCTGTGTACTGAACCATCATGACTGAGGCCGGTTGTAGAAGGGATGAACAATGACAGGCAATGATAATGAATTACGACAACGATTCACGTCGTTTGTGGTTGGAGTTACTCTGCGCGCTGTTATTTTCCGACTCCCCAGTTGTCAATGGGGAAGGAGCGCCACTCATACCTTGTCTCTTTCTAGGCTCTGGATTGGCTATTGGGACAGATTAGATATTGAATGGACTTTTGAATAAGTCTCTTAGTAGTCAGACTAGAAAGTATACCACGCCATAGATTGGCGGACTTAGATAATAATATACTATGGTCGTAATGATCTAGAGGCAGTCTTAGATCGCATGCTTCGTCCTGTTTTCCTCAAGTTCATGAAACGTCCCTGGAAATTGCTTACTGACGTGGCCGCAGCTTTTCTGTCGTCAATTCTAGGAGCAGCCAATAGCATGGGCTCATGAGCACTTCAAATTCGTACCTAAGGTAGGAAGGTGCCTCCCTCAGATTTTCTCAGATGCTCCTTCCGTCTCCGGGTTAAATGGTGGTTGGGCCAAGGCGGTCCTTCTTTCCTCGCTGTGACACTCAGCTCAGGTTCCTTCTTTCCTTGGGAGGGAAGACGCGTCCCCTTCCCATCCACAATCCCTTTTCTTTCCATCTACCTTACCCACCGCATCCTTCCTTTGTAATCCGAATCTCCCCCACCCACTGTCACATCTCAAAAATCTCAAAACCACACACAAAGGCGCCTTCTCGCCGTCACGATGGTGGCAGACAATCATCGCTGGCTCCTTGAAACCGGAGAGTTCACTGACTACCGCATCATCTGTGGAGACGATGGCGTGAACTTCAATGTCCACCGACTGATGCTGAGCATTCACTCTGCTTACTTTGCCAGACTCTTCAAGAGCGGCTTTCAGGTTTGTTCTTCTCAAAGCTAGGAGTTCCCAGTAAGCACCACATGAGACTCACTCCCATTGACTATAGGAAACCATCATCGGTGTTTCCACCTTCACAGATGTCAACTCACAAGCGATGGAACAGCTTCTCGATTTCTTCTATCGGGGAAACACGCCATGGAAGGGTCCCGATGACATAGTCATGCTGGTTGACATCTGGATTCTCGCGGACAGACTTCAAGCCAGGAATGCTATGACCGAAGTTGAGGATCGCGTGAAGATCAAGCTGGACGACTTTGACAGCAAATGGATCGTTGCCGATTGGAAACTGCTTGAGATGGTGTTTCACCACAAAGCCTGCGCCGAGTCGAGCATAGGCTATTCAATTGGCGAAGCTGCTTCTGTCGTTCTCGTCAACCGGTACAAGGACAAAGAGAAGACCGATTTGGTGGAGAAGCAGGCTCGGGAGAATATTCTCCTTGCGAACATGATGTTATTTTGGTCTTCTCAGTATTGGAAGAAGAGTCACAGTTTCCAGACATGGAGCACGTTTAACCCCTCGCTATACTCCAACCCATTGTCATTCTATGACCCGGTACCACAGGCTATGATACCTGAGCCCACTCTAGGGTACACCGCCACCAGAGACGGAATCATCACCGAGAAGATGACCAAGCCCTCGGGAGTCATGACCAGGTACAGTTCACATGTATTTCGACGATCGTACACAACGCTGACAATTTGCAGTGGACGAGAGGCGAACGCAGACAACAAGCGGAAGAGATCCTCGTAAAGGATTTCAAGCAAACGAAGTCATGGAGGATTGAGTAGAAGGTGTCCAAAGCACACTTCGGCCATGACGAGGTCAAATTTGTAAAGTAGGGGCCCAAAAAGAAGGGATATTTCAAGCGCTTCAAAGTCAGAATCATTGAGTCCTCTCTCGTGTTCAGTTTCGTTGTTTCTTATCCTGCCAGGTGATGTGTGATCATATGCACGAGAAGAGAATAAATCTGTTCCATTATCACTGCCAATTCAGAAGATGCGTATTTTGCAAAGTGAGTACCTTACCCTAGGTAGGCACCACGGGAAGCTGCACCTTCCTCTGCGTCACTTCCTTCTACCGCAATTCTTTTTTTCGTCCCTTTTTTATTCCTGTTTGCAGACTGATGAACACTTACACCCTTCCACCTCCTGCCCTCCCATCCCAACTTCACCCTTCTCAACACAATATTCGTTCCCACGATTTCAACCATCCTACTCACTGTCTGTCAACGACTTCCCCAATAGATTATACGAAAAGCCTCAAGTGCGAGACCGATCCAATTTTAGCGGAATGTCTAAGGATCATCGCCCGATGCTGCAAACGGGCAAGGGCGGCGACTTTCGTCTGGCTCAAGGCAGGCGGACGATTCTGGTTCACGAATCCATCCTCATTCGACACTCAGGATATTTCGCGAAGCTATTCCGATATGGAGTTCCGTCTTGCAAGGTATCTTTTCACTCTTTGCGGTCAGAACTCACACGGCTTGAATAATTGCTAACATCGTAGATAGGCTATCGACCGAGGCAGATTGGAGATACCGGCCGAGTTTAACCTCAGCCTGGTCCGCATCTTGATGGATTGCCTCTATCGCGGCGATACCGAGTGGGTATTTCCGAAGGATGACATCCATAAGAACGTTCAGCTCTGGAAACTCTCAGAGTGGTTGAACGTCGAGTACGCAACGCATGCCATTGAACTCAACCTCCTCGAGGTGCTGAGTTCGATGGAGCAGAAGTACCGTGCCGCCAAGCCCTGGATGCTCGAGCTGGTGTACCATCACCAGAAGTGCGGCAACTCTACTGTCGGGCTTCTGTTCGCCGAGGCTGCTGTCGCTGTGTGGTACACCACCGGAAAGGCTGACCATCTCCGATGCTTGGGCGAGATGCGTAGCCAATTTCCCGCTCTCAAAAGGCAAATGGACGACTGGGAGACCAAATACCGTGAACAACGCGTTCACACCCTCGCGTGCGGTGGAGTTGGATGGTCTGACTTTAAATGGTCCGACGAGGCCGTTATTGCTCTGCAGGTACTTCGAACACATACGATTAAGCGCCGCCTTGGGATCACTCCCAGTGTACCTTCCCGATGTTAATCGGGGATCAGTCAGAAACCTAGCAACGACTAAGTCACGGATTGCTTGCACCAGGAACCCACGAGTTCTTGACAATGGACCATCGAGATGAAGATGATTGCGGGTTGGCTGTGCTTGGACCGAGAACCGCAGTCGATGGATTCGCGGCGCGGGATATTTTTCACGACTTTTGGCATAGGGACGAAGACACGTTGACACTCCAACAGTATTTGTGCAATGTCAGCCAACGATGTTTGGCACAGGGTGCCCGGAAATGTTGGAAACTCCCAACATCTTCGGTATGAGGCGACAGGTTCTTTGCGCATGAGGTAGAGTTACTTCTACCTAAGCCACCCTCCATGCGAATTCCTTGATATTCAGACAGTTCCTTCAATAGCAAATGCTCACACGATGGGTCTGGGAGATATTCAAATGCAGTCGAGTGACATGTCCCGGATTGATGAAATCGACCAACGAGGACCGTCACGCGTCAAGTCCAGTTGCAAAGTGAGAATGAAATGTTCAAATTCTAGTCTGGTATCGCAGCTCATAATCAAAACGCCATCATGCAAGTCCACTCATTACATCACCACCGCCCTCACTGCTTGTGCCCGACCAGATGCCACTCAAACACCTTCCTAAACCGCTCCTTACCATCGCCTTGGATGGTATCGCCGTGGCAGGGGATAATCGTGTCGAAATCCCACTTGTCGATCGTCTGGATGCTCTCATTGAAGCTCGGCCTGTCGCGGCCGCTCATGACGTACCACTGGAACCGCTTCACCCACTTCACGTCGCCCTCGGTCGTCTGCAGCCCGCCAAAGAGCTTGTTCGGCACGCCCGCAGACGTATCCCGCTCGCCCTCGGGCGCCTTGGAGTACTGCTCGCGCGGGGGCAGGTTGAACATGAGGTCCGCCTGGATGAGGACGCGCTCGGGCTTGAAGAAGAAGACGAGCTCCTTGTTGGCATGGGCGTCGACGTACTCGTACTCGAAGTCGGCGTCGAACTCGGGGGTGATTGTGGTCTCGCGCTTGCCGGGGCCGTCCTTGAAGGTGACGAAGAACTCGTCGGACGGGTTGATCTTGGGGTCGCCCGTCTGCTTGGCGCGCTTCTGCGGCAGGCCGTCCGGGCCGATGATCTTGGCGGCGGGGAAGGCGGCCTTGTACTCGGACAGGAAGATGTGGTGCTCCATGTCCGGGGCGATGATGTAGGCGAGGTTGCCGCCCTTCTCGGCGATCTTGGCCTTGACGGCGTCGGTGAGGGCGACGGGGCTGAAGACGGCGAGGGCGCCGGAGGAGAGGCGGACGAGGGTGGCGCGGCCGCCGATCTTGAGGACGCCGAAGCGGGCGAAGGGGACGGAGAAGGTGGTCACGTTGGGGGTGAGGTCGCGGATGACCATGACGTCCGCGGGGTTCGCGGGGATGAGCTTTTGTGACATGGTGGGTTTCTTGATGTGGTCTTTGGCCGATTTGAGAGGGTTGTTGTTGTTGTTGTTTTGGGAAGGTTGCTGGTCTTGAGAATCGAGAGTGTGTTGGCCTTGGAGTGGTGCTTGGGTATTGGTCGTGGTGGTGTTATTGGTGTTGTGAGATGAGCCTTCGGATTGAGCTTGTGAGTGAGCTTGCGACGGGTTGTGTGTTGCCGAGAATGCTCTACGCTGGATTGTCGAGGTGCGGATTGCGCGGGCTGGTGTAGCCGGGTATCTTATAAATCTCTAAACGGAAGGATAGTTATTCAGAAAACGTGCGTGACAGAAGGAAGGAGGGGGGAGGTGTTGGGTTATATATGAGGTAATGGGGGGAGGGGTGATGATGTCTGCCGGGATGAAGCAGCTTTCACGAGCTACACGGGAACGGGGGGCGGGAGCAGGAACAGATTTAAGCTACGGAGGCGTGCGGTGGTGTGTGGGCGCGGCGGGCGGGCTCACGTACCATTGTCAAATTCAAGCGGAGGCGTTCCGACGGGTTCGTTCTAGAAACGCGGACTGCGGAAGACGGAGGGAGGGATTGAGGGAGGGTGTGTCTAGGTTGTAAGAGATGGTGTGGGGGAAATTCGCACGTCAGTCACGCTTCCCTCAGCCGGGAGTCCGTGTTTTTGTTGGTCTTCTTTGGATGTTTCGACAAGGCGCAGGGTCCAGCTAATCCTCGCAACGGATTGCAATTGGGAGGTCAGAAGCTGAGAAGCGGACGCGGAAGAGTAGACGACGGACGGGACGAAAAGAGCGCGAGATCTGCGGCCCGGGGGATGTCGTCGTTGACGTCGGGGAACGGGTGGTACTGAGTCGGGGGACACGCTGCACGCACTACCTTACACCTCAATAGGTACACTGCCGCGGCACTCTGAAAAGTTTCATCAATCCGATGGGGTGACCGCGTGGGATGTGGATGGACGGATGGATGTTTGTGGATGTGGATGCGGTTGCTGCAGAAGAATGGAAAATGTTCCCAGAACCCTTGTTCGGTTCGGCCGAGCTTGCTGTTGTTTGCTTTTGCTGGTTGCGTCTGAGTCGGCCGTCTTTGTGACTTTTCTGCTGCTGCGCGTGGCTATCTGTCGTGCGTCTGTCTCGCCCCGAGGTACAGAAGCTGCAATTTGAAATCGGGTCCTTGGTGTTAGCGCCTCTGCCCTGGTGTGATATCGATCGGCCGCTGCGGATGCAATGCAGACGCAGCTTGTCAGAACGTTAGTCGCCCGCTGTAGGGATAACAGGTGTGCTAAGGGAGAAGTGACAGGGCCAGTGTCATGACATCACTGACGAGGTGGTGCGGGAACTGGAACTGACTGCATCAGAGTGACATCTTCCATGCCGCACCGGGGTCCTTCAGGTGTCCTAGGGCAGAGGAGCTCAGGCCTGGAACCACTACTGCGTACTGTGTGTCTACTGAAATCAGTGCTGGGCTGACTGCATGACGGCTTGCTGAATAATTTGACGACGACCGAGGCACAGAGTCGGGGTCGGCCGATCGCACACTCCGTCCATCACCCACCTCACCCGCTCGACCTCCCCGAAACGAACCAAACACCGGGGGGCCCCCCAATGTGCAAATCTGCAAATCTGCAGTGCCGTGTTGTCGTCTTAATAATCCACAGCGGAACGAAACGTCTTTTGCGAGAACGAGTCCCTCCGACCGGGGCTTCGAGTCGTCCCGTGGCAGAAGCTGCAGGTTCCGCGAGGTTCCACCTCCGCCGCCGAGGTGGCCGGACTATGCCACAACTGGAAATCTGCTGGGTGCAGGTGTCCATGCGCGCTAAGCGTTTTTCGGACATTTTTCTGGGCTGCCCGTGCTGCCTTTACCGGGGCCCTGGGTCGACATTGCTTCAAATTCCAAATCATATCTGCCGGACCACGACGACGACGACGACGACGACGACGACGTTTGACCACCCACGCCAACGGATATCAAATTTGAGATGATTCGGTTTTGTATGTGCTATCAGATGAAGAAACAAGTCTAAATTTCTAAACGCCGTTGCGCCAAATACCCGCCATTACAAACCAAAACAGAACGACAGATATCCATCATTCACTGGGTTGACCGTCATATCGTCCACCCAACATCATCATCGAGTCAAGAACCTGTCAAAATCACTCGTCCAGATACACGGGGAAAATTCCCTCCTCCGCCGCACTCCGCGCTTCCCACGGCATGCCGCCCATGGTCCTGTTCGTCCTGGCCAGAATCCTGTCGTAGAAAACACCTGCAAAAAAGCTGATGGATGGAAAACTCCGACTGTCTGTCCCTCCCAGGCTCAGAAAGCGGTGCTTCCATGGCTCTACCGCCGCCTCGATGTAGTAGGCCCGCGTGAGGTCGTTGCCCCTCGCCCAGAGCTCTCGAGAAACCCGCAGCGCGAACCAGTTGAAAAGGAAGTAAAACAAGCCACCCACCCAAAAAAAAGAAATGACAAGAAAGGCGAAAGTCTGGGGGGGTACCGCTTCAAACCTAAATATGCACTCCACAACGGTGCCGAAGTTGCATATTTGATAGAAGAACCAGTTCCCAATTGCTTTGATAACCTGCGCAATCCAGGAGACCTCTTTCTCTTCTTTTGTTGCTGCACGTGTCCCTTTTTTGCCGTTGCCATCGCCGGGTGGTTTCTTGTCTTCTTCATCCTCAGAGGATGAGTCGGGTAATAAATTCATCCCGTCTGGAGTGAGCCGGAGCTTGAACTCCGATGCAGGTTTAGCTGGAGGCGCCGTCCCTGTTGTACCCTGGGCTTTGGGCTTGCCGCTGTTTCGATTCGCGTTCTTCCTCCTGTTCTTCTGTCCTGGCCTGTCTTCTGGCTCTTGGTCTGGCTTGTCTTCTGACTGCTTTTCTGGCTTTTTGCGCTCAGGCGTCTCGGCCTTCATGGCATCCAATTCCTTCTCCATATCGTCAGCCTTTTTCTTGGCTTCAAAGTAAGTCTTCTTCAGGATCCTGTTCTCTTCCCGGAGCTGTCTGATCTTGTCTTCTGGTGACTGAGAGAGCCCTCCGCCGCCGCCGTTGTTGTCGTCCTTCCGAGAAGAGTCCGAGTCGCTGGAGCTTGAACTCGAAGATGCCTCTGGATCTTCGTCTTTCGAAGCGGTCTTGAGCCTTGGCTTGGCTATCTCCTTCCCCTTCCCCTTATCCTTCTTCTTTTTGTTTGCTCCCTTCTCCTTCCACTTCTTCACATCCTCCGACGATTTCGAACTGGAACCCTCCAAAACCTCGAGCATCGTTACAGCATCCCGCTTCAATTGCTCGTTTTCCTTCATCAGATCTGCGATGATCTTGTCGTTTGCGGCCGTGTCGTTCTTCCCAGAATCCGGCTCATTCTGAGAGCCGCCCACTCCTCCCTCATTGAACAGTCGGAGTACGCCCTTCCCCTTCTGCAGCTTCTTCTTCGGGTTTCCCGACCCCTTGCCAAACGACGGGCTGTCACTGATATCCCCACCGCTTCTCTGAGAAAACCGCGAGGCCGGCCTGTCGTCGAGGGCTGCAAAATTGACATGCAACTCTTCGTTCATCGCCTGAAGCTCCTTGATCTCTTTTTCCAGCTTCGTGCACTTCTCAACTCCGGCAATGCGGTTGTCTTCGGAGAGCTCAAACTGCTTTCGCATGTGCTCGAACAACTTCTCGCGGGCGTCCAGGTTTTTTTGAAGCCGATCGTCCCGTCCTTGCCTGGATTCGAGTCTTTTCTTCAACTCTTGTACTTCCTGTTCCAGCCCGAATCTTCCTTCCGTCCCGTCCTTATCGTCTGATGTACCTCCCAAATCCGTGTCAGCGTCTGCGTTGCTGCAAACCGTCGGGTCGAGAATCTGGGAAATTGTGCGCCGCATCCTTTCTCCGTCATTCGCGCCGGTGCGGTTGAGCAACTGTTGCAACCTCAACCGAGCATGAAGGTGGGATTCCTCAGCCGCAACTTGAGCACGCTCAGCTGTCGCTAGCTGTTGTTCAAGCTCCCGTTGGCGGTCTGTGAGGTGATCGATGGGCGCGGACCTCGACGAGTGCTCCAAGTCGAGCTTCTTCTGAAGCAAGCCAACCTCTTTCTGGGACTCTTCAAGCTCATTCCGGAGGTCCTGAGTGACACGGAGTATCTCAAACGCCTGCTCGCGGACGACCAGTTGCTTTTCATGCAATACGTCTTCCAGCTTCTCTTCTGTCTGCCTCAACTGCCCCTGTGCTTTTTCCAGCTGCAGAGGCATAGTCTGATGTCCGGCCCTCAAGGTGGCGAGTGACTCGACCATCTCTTTGTCCCCGTCTCTGTCGCTCAGCTGAGCGCGAAGCTCCTGGATCTCTCCTTTAAGACGCTCGATTTCCTCCCGATACCGCTGCTCATGTTCCTTCAACATTGGCAGTTCCGCACCCTTATTCTCGAGGATTCTGATAGCTTGGTCTCGTTGAAGCGCAAATTTCCGCGCCTGGGCGCGGAGGAACTCATGGTTTTGCACGCTGACAGCTCGTCTGACAAGAGAGTGAATTGCTCTTATGATGTTACGATTCGCTACAGGGATCTGGCTGATTTGGTCGTTGACTTCCTGAACTGCTAATCCGAGGCGAGCTTTCACCTCATCGGGGTCTTGAGTGGGATGGTCAAAAACAGAGTTTCCACCGCTGTCGCTCGCGTCAGTCGAAAGATCGTATGGAGGCTCCGAGTCACCATCGTAGCTGGGAAGAAGAAGGTTGTTGTTGTCGACGTGAAGCTGTAAACTGTGATCCGCGTGTAGTTGAATCTCTCGGACAACACGAGAGGCTCGCAAAGAATTGTTCGTGGAGGTATCCAGTCTCTCGAGCGCGATTCGGATGGCGTCAATTTCTGCCACGAAATAGGGTCGGGAGGAGAGGTCTTCTGCATTTGCGGCAGGGATGACATTTACGCCGCCTCCCTTGTCGTTTTGGTCGCCGTCTCCACTGTTAGAGGGCGAGGAGAGAGGTCCATCACCCATCCGATGCGAACTTGCTGGTCCAGGAGGCAATTCCTCTCCTGAACCATCCGCACTTCCGGGAGCCAAGATGGACGTCGGCGCTTGCAGAGGTGGTGTTGGAGGAGGCTGGTCCGCTTGACGGACCAAGTCGTTCAGCCGGGCTCCGTAGGCCTTGATATCTTTGCGCAAGACGGCTGATTCGATCGTCACGGGGTGCAGAATCTCGTCCTTCTCCCCTTGTTTGATGGCCATTTGAAGGCTCAAATCCGCACTGTCGTCCGCTGGGAGACCCCTACCAGCCTCGACCGCCCGAAGACGTTCCTCTAACGTCCCCAATTCAAGGTCGAGCATGTACAGTTCGCCGTTTTGAGCTTCCATAAGACTTTTCCAGCACTCCTCCTTCTTTTGCCTGAGGTCGTTTAAAACCCCGCGCATTTCTTCGAGTTGATCAATCCTGCCAATTCGTTCGTCCCATGAGTTCATAGCGAGAGGCTGGTTTGTATCTGACGGCTGGCTTATGTCGGTAGGCTGCTCATTCGGTTTGGGCGGATTTTCCTTCGCAAATTCTTCGAGCAAGTTGGCAAGCTTTTCTTCGAACTCTGCAAACTCTCTGAGAGACCGCAGGTAATTCCCAAGCACCCGAACGACTTCTCCTTGTCCCATTTCGGTCTGTGTGCCGATTGTCTGAACGGAATGCTGCTTCTCAGATTCTTGCCGGGCTTGCTGATTCGTATGCGCAAGCGACTTGTTGAGAAGTTCATTTTCCTTTTTGTATGCCGCCAAATCCGCTCTTACATTGAATAAATCATCTGCCTGATTCTTGAGCTTCCGATTCTTTGCCCGCAGGTCGTTCTCGTTGATGAACAGTTCTTTCTCGAGTTGTTCGACTCTTTCTCGATGCGCGCGTAATTCCTTTCCAGCGGTGCCTTCCCAGATTGCTCCGTGCTCGGCCTCTGTTCTCCGTTCCGTCTCGGCCAGCCTCTTGTAACGTTCTTCGGCAAGCTTCCTTTGCAACTCGAACCGTTCGTTTTCAATCTCTTCGTTTCGAGCGATACTCTCGGCTAATTGGGTTTGAAGTTCTTCGATGCGGCCCTCAGCACTGGCGATTTCTTTCTCCTTCTCCGCGAGTTCTCGCTCCAGGCTCAAGTTGGAAACGCCAACTTCATCACCCGAGGCCTGCCAGGCCATCAGCTCGGTTTGGGTATCCGCAATCTCCTGTTGGAGCCTATCTCGATGTTGATTGGCCTCGGAAAGTTTCTCCTGGAATGCCTGGAGCTTGTCGGACAGCGACGAGATGGTGGCCTCGTGCTCCGCAAGCTTCTTCTGTTCAGCTCCGCTACTCTGCTGATCCCTGGCCCGGCTGATTTCCGACTTGAGCTGTTCAGCAATGGCCTCATGAGCCTGGATCTTCCCCTCCTGGAAGGAGATTTTATCCCGCAGCTCCTGAATCTGCGTTTCATAAACTTGCTTCTGAGTCTCCAAAGTCTGTATCTTGGTCATTGCCTGCAACAAACGAGCTCGCAAGTCGGAAACGACAGTAGGGCTGCAAGGCTTGCTCAGCATGCCACTCTGAGGCGGCTGGCTGACCTCCGGCTGGAGTTGGTGTTAGAATGACTACTCTCAAAACTGCAAAACAACAGGGATACTCTTACCTCCTCGAACCCAATAGATGATTCTCGGCTGAGACTGAGCCCTTGAAGCTCGCTCTTCAAGTCATGAGAGCCAGCAAGGGCTGCGCTTGTCCTCCGAGAGATCTGAGACATGTCGTCTCCTACATCAGGAGCACGATCTCCTCTTGCACCGATAAAGCTGGAAGTAGACGCTCGCGAGAGTTGCCTCTCTGCATCTGGAGCGAAGCTGACTCGCGGATAAGCCTCATACCCATCGTCGGTAACAAGAGCATCGATGCTATCCTCCTCCTCGTGCGAACCGCTGTCAACGGTAAGGAGGGCGTTTTCGAAGGCATTGGTGTAAACCTTGAGATATGGTTCGACGATGCGTTGGACATCCTCCAAGGGAATCTCCTGAGACAGTCTCTGTTCATCTTGGACCTGATCCAGTTGCTGCTTCAGATAGTAGATCTCGCCCCTAGTGTTGCTGAGCATCTTCTCGTATTGTTTGTATGAAACCTTCTCGCCGTCGACGAGGAAGGTCGCCGACTCGGGCTTGGCGGCCGCTCTCTTCCGTCTGCATTCGTCTAGCTCCTGCTTGAGCCTATCGATGTCGTTGCTTAACTGCTTCTTCTCCTCTGCAGCTGCGGCAATCACCCCTTCGTAGTGACTGAGCGATTCACAATATCCATCCTCTTTGCTCTTGAACTTCCTCTCTTTCTGCTCGAAGTCTTTCACCTCCTGAGCCCTAGCTGTCTGCTCTTCCCTCAATTGGCTGTTAAGAGAAGACAACTTGATCTCCAGCTCCTCTGTGCCGGTAACGTTTGCGGCTTGCAGATTACGCTCAAGCTCTTGAACCCTCGACTGAAGGTGTTCTCTCTGGGCATCCAAACGATCTCGCTCCTTGGTGATTTCGCGTTGTCGGCTTTCGGCTTGCTCAAGTTTATCCTCGACCTCCGCACGTTTGTTCTCGGCCTGCTCGCATTTGGTATTGTATTCGTCAAGTTGGTCGTAGTAAGCATCGCGAGCCTCTTTGGCTGCTTCAAGCTCTTCGCTGACATCCGCAAGCTGCTGGCGAATCCCCGCAATCTGGGCGTCTTTCTCCTTCACAGCCTTCACAATAGACTCCTTCTCCTGCTGGATGGCTGCCTGGATCTTCTTGAATTTCTCGAGCTCCGCCTTCACCGCTGCGATGGCCTCGCTCCTGTGACCGATCTCCGTGGCGAGCTTGGCGAAGGTGTCGCTGAGAAGGGAATCGATGGTCTCTTCATCACTCGAATCTTCCGCATCTCCGTCGCCCGAAAGTGTGCCAAACAGATCGAGTAGGTTGTATTCTTCGGCCAGGCTCTTCAATCTAGCCCTCAAACGGGCCATAGTCTGCCGCTCGGTTGCATCGTCGCGCTGGGCATCGCCGGGGATCGATTGTGGCGGGTCTTGCGATGCGACCAGCGAGGATCCTCGATCGGTTGTGAATCTCCGCCGCCCTCGCTCACGGGAGCCACTGCCGCGCGTGCCGCTCAAACTTCGGGTAGGCGTGGTGGAAGATTCACGGCTGCTGCTCCCTTGCGGTCCTTCCCAAGTTATCGACGATGACCGAGTAAGTGCAGAGTTGGACGTTCCTCCCCGGCCACGGGACAAGTTCCTAGCCGACAGACTCCTCATGGGAGACGCAATGCTCTTGACACTGCTCTTCTCTGGAGCAATCTCAGCGATACTTGCCCACGACAGTGGTCGAGGCTTCTTCGTCTCCGGCGTCGCCGCCTCTATGGGAGAACTTGGTACTGAGCCAGCTGCAGAATGGCTGACCGAGTCGTCGAACGGCGCGGCTGGGTGAGGCGAATCAAAGACTGATGAGTCAAAGGTGTCATCATGTGTATTGCTTGACGGTGCCGGCGAGAATGGCCTCGGCGGCGATGGTTTTGGGTTGTTGCCGCTGGACACCTCATTGCCGGACTCTGTTTTGTCTGCTGCGGCACTCCGCTCATCTGCTATCGGCCTCGGGGGCTCTGGCTGAGGTTCGTCTCGAGATCTGGCACGACCACGAGGAGGCTCGCTCTGTGGAGCATTCCCCTCGTCCCGCTCCTCTGCCATCTTGCTTCGAAGGTTGGATGTCAGCAAATGTCAAGTTCGTGTACTTACGACAGATGTTGCGCAACACTTCGATGGAAAAACAGTTGTGGTACGTTGTATGGAATCACACAAGGTTTTTATCCGTCTAAACAGTAGGAAATTTGAAGAAAGCAAAATAACAAGGCGTGGTGGACCGTCTTTGACATCGTTGGCCTCTCTCATACTTATGGCACAGCTTCAGATGATAGGGCTCCAGACAAGGCGGGGTTGGGGGCCGTCTTTGCTACCATTCACAGTTCTGGGAGACAATGGCCTCCGCGCAAGAAGCGACGTCTTCCCCTTAATGTCTCGATGAATTGCCAGAAAGTCCGTTTGCGTGATCTGCTGCGACAGCGTGATCATGTCCAGGGAATACAACGCCCAAAAGCCCTTTCATGATGCCTAGAATAGCATGTCAATCGGATTTTCAGTCCGGAAAAAGAACCATTGCTCCCTTGGAGCAGCACGAAAGAAGCGAGTTCATTCAGAAACTCGTGGTTGACAAGATGGCCGTGCGAGGTCCCTTTCATTGCAGCCCCTTTGCCTTTGTTAAACTTGCCAACTTGGCATCCCTTGATCTCCTCGTCGACCGTATGTCAGCTCGTTTTCTCATTGAATGGCCCATGTCGAGAATTAGTGGGATGAAAAATCTTGCAATTGCGGCAGGATTTGATTCGCCTTGATGGATCGTGAACTCCTGCTAGTATGTCTCCTATCCTTTGAAACGCCAGTGTTGATATCTCCTCTCCATTGCAAATGTCGCGTAGCTGCAACCCGGGTATTCTGAATATGATTCAGCACCAAGAAAATCCATGAAGCTGAAATGCCTCGCCAAACGCCGCCCGTACCGTCTAAGCCATCTAACTATACCAACCTCTAGCACCGGGGCCCGATGCAGTTGCCTCTTTCCTGTGCTCGATCATCGGCTCAGTGATGTGGAATGTATCGATGATGTCTTGCCATGTCTGCATATCCATCGAAAAGATCGCCTGATGCTTTGCAACTTCGCGCTTAACTCCGCCCTCTTCTTCCATCTCGTCGCCAGTTATAGGACCTGGGATCGGGGTCAGAGGAGGTCTTGCGAGATACCGAGACTAACTTACTAAGAGATGGGAGCTGGTTGCTGTCGAACTCAATTCCGACCTTGCCGTCGCGGATGAGGAAGCTGACATAAAACATGTTCTCTACGGTCTGGCCGAAAGACTTCGGATTAACGACGAAGCGTAAGAGGTCGACTCCGCCAGTCTCTCGAAGGCCATATGCGTGCATCGTCTTGATTTGTTCCTCTTCACTCATTTCTCTCTCATCAAAGAGTTCCACAAGCTTCGTTTGGGCGTCCGCTTGTGTCTCTTGCAGTTGCTTGAGGATTTTACCGCAGATCGCCGTAAGGTCGTTTTCCTTCTTAGCCAAGTCCTGGACATCCAGAACTTCAGGTCTTGTCTCTGCCAGATTGTTTGGTCGGAAGGGTGCTGTTCGTTTGGAGATTTTTCGAATCTTCTTCTCAACAGATAGCGGGCCTAGTAGAAAGCCAGGTAAGGCTGGTCGGCGAATGTTGGGCAGCGACGCGAACCTTCCCAAGTGGCTCCAATTGAACGCCTCGTCATTTTCCCCGTCATCGTCATTTGAGCCGCCACCGGTCCTGCGTCTTCGTCTCTGCGTGCTCGAAAGCTCTGGTGCTTCGTCATCTTCGATGCCGCCGGCTTGACGCATATAGGTGCAGCATTTTGAGACGAACTCGTCAATATCGACGCCCTCTGCCGAGCTGCCCTGCATCAAGCGTACAGTCTTGCGGTATGACATGTCGACTGCGCTGACAAGCAGACGCGAGTCGATAGTGGCTTCTGTGGTCTGCTTGACATTCCGGGCAACTTCTTGTGCCATCATCAAAGTCTCCTTGAGACCTTTTGAGCCTGGCATCATGTACTCCTCCATATTCTCGTTGATGCCTTTCTGCAGCTCGCGCAGCCGACGCTGGATCTCTCGGCGCTCCTCCATGGGTTGATCAGGGTCGTAAACATCGTCACCATCTTCATCGTCCCTGTCGACGGAGCGGCCGTTTGCGCGGCGGCGTGAAGACTGCTCTCCGTTCGTGTCTGCGCGCTTCCGCTTCCCAATGGATACATCGCGACCCTTTCCTTTGTCTCGGATGGCGAGATGACCTCTCGCGGGTCCTGGTGCTTCATCTTCGCTTGGTGAACCTGGCGAGGAGGGCGGCGTGGAGCCGTCCACTCTTGCAGGCATTTTGAGCAGTGGAGGGGTAAGCGTCGGCGGCCTTTGAATGCGTGATGGGATCGATAGAGGAGGTCGGTCGGTAGTGCACCTCAATGACACAGGGTGTGGTGTGACAAGCGGCTGCTGCAGCGGTATCTAGACAGACAATGATGGGACGGAGTTGCTATAAAACGCCCGTAAAGATGAAGTGGGAGGTCGCGCGTGAAATTGTGACCGGGAAGACGCGACAAGCACACTTTCGGGGCCTCCTTCCCACTCAACGCGCTCAGCTACCTAAGCTTATCTTATCTCTCCCTATGGCATGCGTGGGGGGAGTCGTGGCTCGTGCTGCTCTTATCGATAACAAGACGGGTGGCTTAGGCGGGGTCAACCTGAGCGGAAGGCACACTAAGGTACATGGTGGCAGCGACTGTTACCTGGCAAGGCCTGGGTACCACTGTAGGTTGCTCCACCGGAGCTCTGCTTGTCTCACTGACTGCGCTCGCGGTACTGTCACCTGCCTCTGCGCCTAGCTTCTGTCCGTGCTATCGGCATCGGCACCATCCAGCATCGGGAATCCAAGTGCGCCAGTCAACATCATCCTGCGCGACGCAAACTCCAGCCTCCCCGATCGCACATTCTCCCTGACCGACGAACGAAAGTTACCGCGATTCACAATCTTCTGTATTGACCTCACAGAATGGCCTCATGACCTCCAGTGAGCTCCTTGCGTCAAGATGGACCCGTTCTCATTCGCAAGCTCCGAGTCTCTGGACTATCCAGTGAGCATCAGAATGTACAACTCCCACTTCTGGCCCTTCAACCGTGCGATGCGCGCGCTGACTCCCTGGCGATAGAATCAATCTGGAAGGCGATGAGACCCCGTTCCTACATTCTACACTCTTAGAGAAAGCCGAGCTTAGGCATATCGGTTCCAATACGAGGTACCTCGCCCAGGCTCCAGTCGCGGTTCCTTCGACTAACCTCCCAGTTCGCATTCCGATCTCTACGTCACAGTCCAAGTATGGGCTGGCTCCAAGCCCTTAACTGTGCCTGTCCAGACAGCATATAAATCATTCCGGAATGAAAGGAGGTACAGCAGCTCCCTGTCTTCTGTTAGGATCGCCACTAATGGCACACTGTCGCAGGTGGAACGAATGGCTTACGCTTCCAATCAACTACTCCACGCTCCCCTTGAACTCCTGCTTGGCCATCACGTTATGGGACTCTTCGCCTGCTGGTGGCAAACAGGCGGTGGGCCACGCGATACCCTTCGGAGGAACCACGCTCCCGCTCTTCGACCGAGATAATCAAGTACAGAAGGGGCGGCAGAAATGCATGGTACATCGACACAAGAACGCTGACGGCAACGACAACACCACCACACCTGCGGTTCCACGTAAGAAGAGGGACACGTCGAGGAAAGGGTCTGCGCCGCCAGTGGACAAAGATGCAGAGGAGCTAGAGCGCATGGAGAAACTCTTCAAGAAACACGAGATGGGGGAAATCCCGAGAGTCGACTGGCTTGACCAGCTAGTCTTCCGCGGTTTTGAAAAGCGAGGTCTTCAGTCAGCGAAGCAATCGCTCAAAGCCATGCAGCGACAACAGACCACAAATGGCGATGCGGCCAACGAGAAGGACAGAGTTGCAGACGAGAACAACGCCGTTGACACAGAGACTCATGCGGGCTTCTCCAAGTTTCAACTCAATGTCGAGCTGCCACGGTTCGATTTTCCCGTAGTCTTTGCGGATTTGGAATATCCACCTCCACCAATTTCGGCATTACAGCACATGTCAGCGTCCCAGTCAAACGTCATGTTAAAGCCGCCACCAGAAGTACAATTTGGTCCTGGCATCAACGCACTAGGCGACTCGGGTCCCGGCAGTCGCCTGATGAAGGTGTATGATCCCGAGGTTGGGGCTCGTGACAATCCGGCCGAGAGCAAGCACAGGAGACTTGTCAGAAGCCAGCATCGTCACGGCATTATGGACAAGGACCTCAAGCCGAACGCTAAGGTTCGCGACGAGTTGAATCTCATCATGTCATACTCTCCAACCCACATTTTGACACCTGAGGAGAAGGACCTGATCTGGAAGTTCCGCTACCATCTCACCCGCGACAAACGGGCAGTCACAAAGTTCGTGAAATCTGTCAACTGGCAAGACCACAGTGAAGCCAAGCAGGCGGTGCAAGTTCTAGGGCGGTGGACACAAATCGAGGTCGATGACGCGCTCGAGCTGCTCGGCCCTACATTCGACAACCAAGCTGTTCGAGCCTATGCTGTGGACAGACTACGGAAAGCCGACGACCATGAATTGCTCCTCTACTTATTGCAGCTTGTGCAAGCTTTGAAGTATGAGCACATTCCGTCTGATTCATCGCAGGAAACCATCCAAGATTCTTCTCTGGCGCAATTCTTGATATCGCGCGCAGCTGACAACTTTCTCCTCGGCAATTACTTCCACTGGTACGTCATGGTCGAGTGCGATGATCACAGTGCCGAACAAGGACTTGACAATCGAAATATCTACCGGAAAGTTGCGTACGACTTCATGACGGAGCTGGTGAAGCGTCCTGACGGGGTGGACACCCGAAAGACCCTCCTCAGGCAAGCTGAATTAGTCGCGAACCTGTCTAAAATCTCCAACGAAATCAAAATGTCGCACGAATCTGTCGCAAAGAAGACGGATCATGCCAAGAGCTGGTTGGCCGATCCCAAGAACGAGGTCATCGTCATTGACCCGCCTCTGCCGCTTCCACTCGACCCTACGATGAAGGTTGTAGGTGTCGTGCCGGAAGAGACGATAGTCTTCAAGTCATCGCTGTGTCCTATCAAGGTTACCTTCAAAACGACTACGGGCAAGAAGTATCCAATCATCTTCAAAACGGGCGACGATCTGCGACAGGATCAGCTGGTCATTCAAATTATCACTCTCATGGACCAGCTGCTGCAAAAGGAGCATTTGGATTTGAAGTTGTCGCCCTACAAGATTTTGGCGACTAGTACAACTGCTGGCGCCTCCCAGTTCGTGCCTTCCACCAGCTTGCAGAGTATCGCGTCAAAGTACAAGAACAACCCTGCCCTAACTTACTTGAGGGCGAACAACCCAGACGACCGACAACCGCTTGGCCTCCGTCAAGAGACTTTGGATACATACGTCAAGTCATGTGCTGGATACTGCGTCATTACCTACATCTTGGGCGTCGGTGACAGACATTTAGACAACCTGCTGCTTGCGCCGGACGGGCATTTCTTCCATGCTGACTTTGGCTTCATCCTCGGACGAGACCCCAAACCATTCGCGCCGGTCATGAAGTTGTCCAAGGAGATGGTAGACTGCATGGGTGGCGTCAACTCGCCTCAGTTCAAGCAGTTCAAGTCCTATTGTTTCATGGCATACAGCGCGCTTCGAAAGTCTTCCAACCTGATTCTGAATCTGTTCAGTCTCATGGTTGACGCGAACATCCCGGATATCAGGCTCGAGCCGGACAAAGCCGTGTTGAAGGTTAGGGAGAGATTTCATCTGGAGCTTACCGAGGACGAGTCGATGCGTTACTTCGAAAGGGTCATTGAGGATACTCTAGGCGCCATCGCACCCGTGGTCATTGATAAGCTGCACGAACTGGTGCAGGCTTTCCGAAGCTAAAGGGTTTTTCATGAACGGCGTTTGGGACACGAGTTTTCCATCTAGAATCAAGGTTGAGGAAGCAAGCACTTCAGTGGGCAGTACTAGGAAAATATCCATACTCAATTTCAGCCAATTTCTTCCATGATACATCTCTTCTTAACGAAAATGAGTTTAGAGAAAACGCCAATACAAACTCGGATTGGACCCTACAAGAAGTTGGCTGAGTCTTTGTATTCAGGGAGTGCCAGCTAGACCAACTCGACCACCGTCGTGGGAGAGGCGGATGTCTTCTCGTGACAGCTGGGTGCAGGATCACCCCTAGGAAGGTTGCTCGCATCTTTCTTGGCATCCATACAGATACAAAGGTTCTTGAAAGGTTGTTGAGTATCCTTGGCTCGCCACAAAGTCACCTCTATGGATCAGAAGAGGCGACAAGAAACTGACATCCTGTTCATGGCCCCCTTTAGATTCTAATAAGCGCCCTCCCCAATGGATCAGAACTTGAATCAAGGAGCTGTCAGTTTTATCAAGTAGGTCATCTGGTCCTAGTCGAACTGGCCGAAGACGATGAGACGAAAGCTGATGACACACCATACGGGTTAGTTGAGAGTGGGGCTAGGTTGCGAGAGAAGGAGCACCTTGACCAACAATACCACAGAGGTATGCCAAATTAGGCATTGTGTATGGCTTCAACATTATGTCTATAAATACTCAGCTTTCCCGAGAAAACATTAGTTTCGGAGACAGATGCACAATGGCATATACATGCTGGATTTCCCCCCGTTCTGCGTAGTTTGCACTTGGACTTCTAATCATCGTCAACATCCTGCATTCACAGTTTCCCTCAAGCTAAGTTCTTCTAGTATCTACTTCAAGACTTGACTTGACATTCACTGTAGGAAAAGTATCACGATCCCCCACGCTTCGCATTCCACTTCCCCACTTCACATTTCCTATCCCCTTATAACATCCTACCCTTCCCCCATCCCGCATTCCAAGATGGAAGACCCCCAGCAGGTTGCCATTGACCTCTTGGTCAACATCAACAAGCAGCTTCGCAGGCTCCAGATCAACATAACCAACCCCAGCACTCAGCTCAACCTCCGAAACCTCTGCCGCCAGACCAAGGATTGTCTTGAGGCGGGCGGTCACCTCAAGAAGGTAGCGGCTATCAAGGAAGATTTGGAGGAGCTGATCCCGCCTATCGATAGGGAGTCGAGCTACCCCATCTTCATCAGTCGGCTCCGCAACATCGATGCGGGAAACCTGTGCGGCCGCTACCTTCCCACAAGCCGCTGGTTCGCCCGCGAGTCGCATTGGCGTTACAGCGGCAACAACGGCCCACACATCTGTGGTGATGAGGACTATCATGGCCGCTATGATTGTCCTCAGACGATCCCTCTGACGGCCTTATACAAGGCCTTCAACGAGGAGCCCGAGCAGAAGCGTCTGTGGTTGACGAGAAACCTCGGCGTCCGCGGGGCCGCGCTTCAGCCCCAGCCAGCGAGTCCCTGGAGTGACTACTTCAGGAAAGTCGCATTCTGGAGTATTGACAACCAGAGCCCCGAGGAAGCGTGGGGCTTTTGCCGCATCGTGGAGTGTCTCCGGGAGAACTACGAACGCGCCCACAGTTGCCAGGACTCATACGAAGAGCTCCTACACTACGGCCTGGAGTACATGGCGGAACAACTCGCGCAAGACAGTCATGAGAAAGTCTCAGCGCGCATTGCTGGCGAGCTCCCAGAGCGCGCAAAGAAAGAATTAGCCGTGGCCATCACGACGGCACAGCAGTACCACTCTGCCGTCGCTTCCCTGACAACCCATGCCTGGTTCGAAGATGAGCTGGTAGAAGGTTTCAGTAGGAGGACTCCGCGAAAGGCCCTTGGACCTGTCCCGCACATCACAACGATCTGGGACTGGCCTGATGTCGACGAGTCTGATGGCAGAAAGGTCACCGTCAGCTGTCTCCATGAGGAGACTGGAGACAGCACATGGCACGATCATGACCTCGGCATCGACAACGGGAGGAACGCGGAGCTTGACGCCGCCTTGCGCTCCAACAAGGCTCACCAAGCTGAGTATGAAGCGTGGTTCGGGGAGGATGACGTCGTAAGAGAGGCCCATCGGCTTCTCGCCGAAAACGCTGACATTATCTTCCAGTGAAGGAGCGAGAATGAGGAGCCAGACAGTAGCGAGGGGGGCAATTGCGAGGACGACGATGAGTATGAGGCAGACGATGAAGAGGAGGAAGAGGAGGACGGCGATGTCTCGCCTGGTGAAAAGTCAAATACCTTCTCACAAGACACAGAAGTGGCAGGCGGCTTGGAGAGGGACCGCTCTTCATCCTCAAGTCCGGAGGAGGCGAGAGAACTCTGTGATGGTGACGAGGGCTTTTCGGGGGGGAGCCGGAAGCTGTTCGCAGAGTTTGGCCATCACCAGCGAGATGTCGACCGTTTCCAACGTGCGCGGGTGAGATCTGAGGGCGAATATGAGGACGAGGATGAGGACGAGGATGAGGACGAGGATGAGGACGGGAGTGACTGGAGTGGTTTCCAGTCCAGTTCGGAAGGCTCTGACTCCGACTCCTCCTACCAAGTGACAAGGTGTGCGATGAGTGGTGGTACATTTCCTAGTTACATTGCATTTTCCAAGCCAGCGAACGACTCCGTCGGTGACATTTCTTAAATCTGTAACTAAATGAAATATCACAATTTTGGTCTATTATTATAATGGTGTGATCTTTCACTTGGAACAGTCAGGTGGAGTTGAAAGTAACTTTATCTACCTTCAGCATCCGGAGCATGTAATCAGTGAGAAGCAGACGACGCACTAGCCGCATGCTAGAATATAATGGTCTTGTGATTGGGATCGTATCTGCTAGAGGTACCAATGCTTGACAAGATTCGTGGTCCTCATGTTTCGCGCACAGTGTCTGTTTCGCACGTCAACATCACCGTCCACCGTTCTCGATAACCTGGGATTATACCTAGTTGTATTCGTCTTTGACGACCCCCAGAGGCACACGAGAAGTTGAGCTCTTCTCAATAGTCACTTCGCGACTCGTCAATGCTACCTTACTCCTAGTTTGTAAAGATCGAGATGAAGGCCTCATGCACGCCGCCTTTGCATTGATGAAGCCGAGTAATCGAAGCCTCGTTGTCTTTTTGTACTGATTTCTAACAAACCGAAAGATCAAGCCATCCTTGAGGAGGCCTTTCTTAATGCTACCGGCAAGGCCGCTAATGCCGAGAGACGGAGAACTGACCACCGGTCCTAGCAGCAGAGGTGCGTATCATGTCCCAGAGGATGCCGCCAAGATCGACTGATCTCGACGACCAGTGCAAAATGCTTTCTTGGACAGAACCATACGCAGATCGGTTGAATCTTATATTATTAGCGCAAACACTATGGCGACGAGACTGAACAACAGCGCAACAGGCTACAAATCTTGACGTTGGGCGCTTCCTTCTTCATGGGCATTCTAGCTTCTGCTTCTGGAACGAATCAAGCAACTCCGAAGACTTCAATGAGCAGTACGAAGACTCCCATTTTCGTGTTCCTGTAGAGTAGAAACGGCCACTGCCAGAGGTCAAATACTTATATCCATATGCATCACAGCAAACCCACCGAAGGCGCAACAATACCTAAGCCGACCTCTTCAGGTGACTTTCTCATTGCGCGAGAGCAGTGTTAAAACACGAGCCGGACGATACTGTAAAGCTCAATCACATAATCTGAATTGATCGTTAAAAGAAAATCCGATTGCTCACAATCGCCATTTCCAACGCCAAACAAAGAAGAGCAAGCCAAGCGGATTGAATCAACTACGTACTGCAAAACGAAGGTGGTTGGCCATAGGCCGCAAAAGAAAGACAAGCAGACAACCATTGCCGTGCCCGTAGGCTTCCCACTGAATGACCTTGCTGATCATGTTCGTAGTCGCGTCCTCCGCTCCATTCCGCCATAAATCGAATGCCCATCCCGCGCTTAGTCAAACTAATTGTTAACGGCCTGGGCGTCTTCCTTGGCGCCGTCCATGTCCTCGGGCATGATCGCGCCCAACTGCCCATTGCCGTTCCCAAGGTCAAGGATGTTCTGTTGGAGTTCATAGCCTTTGGCGTTTGAATTTCTGGATCACACAGTCTTTTCAAATTGTCCCCCATCGTCATTGATATCTAATGATTATGTGTTGTGGTATTCTGTAATCATCTTTTGGAGGTACGGCGGAAATCGAGGTCTCATCGTGAGGGAGTTACACAACAGCCGAGTTGGGTCAGATATATCACCTTTTAATGCAAGAACGTTACGAGCTCCGGATTCTCGGCTGTTGAAAACGGAAATAAACTTGCCTTTACGGGCTTATATACAGGATCCAACGTGTGGAAAGACCTACCTATACATGAGCCAAACACAAACAGGCTATTCTCAATTCACAAACCACCAAATATGTAGAATTTTCCCACTGGTGTGTGGAAGCATATTTGATGTACTCTGGGAAAATGTCATGAGATCCAAGCTTGGTAGGATTTGAAGCAGACAAACAGCAGACTGATCATCGTCGCGATGTGATACAGAACGGATACAACGGCGCCGAGGGTGATCAACGGAAAGGGATCGACTAGAAAGTGAGACTCGGTCACCTTAGACACTCACATCTTGCTGCTTCCCGTCCGTTGCTGCTACGACTACGAGGGCCCAACCGGTTCAGGAATATAAAGCAACTGCCCTATATGAAGGTTCAAGGCGGCCTTGATGCATTGAAGTGTATAAATAAATGTCTGTTCAAATCCACAGGCGGCGCCACCCAAGACGGCACATGCACAGCACGTCTTTCGACCTTTTAAAGCGCAGATGGTCCAAGTTCTCCAGCAATGTACCAATCGATCTTCTTGGCCGCAACTTAGAGATAATCAAGAGCGCACCTCACGGTACCAAGGTCAATCCAGGCCTTTCAAAGACATGTAAATCATGAACTTGACTTGGGAAAATTGTTGATGTCTGTAATGATATATCCACATCTGAATAAGTAGCTACTACAGAAGGACGACTAGATCGGCAGTATATCCATGTGAGCACACATGACTTACCCAATCACCCTTTGCGCTCATCTAGTACCAGGCATACCTCTCGGGTCACGGGATGACGAGCGAAAACGATGATATTACCTGATCAATTACCTGATCAATTTGCACAAGTTATTCGGCTCACATCTAGATGATCACACAGACGGCTTACCCAAAGCTTTAAAGAATCTCAAAATGACCTTCGAAGATAAGGTTTCGTGTCGTCAAAAAGCGCCGCCAGTCATCGGGTCTCTGCTGAAAAGATCATGGTCTCTTCGTATCAGTAACGAAACAGCTAAACGCGCCCTCAGAATGATTACTGGGAAGTCAAGGGTAAAGAAGAGAGACGTGTCTCTTGAGGTCTACGCCGAGGAAGCTACATGGCGTACCTAGCAAGGGCAACTGCTATAAAACCCACTAATCATTTCCTCAGAAGTTATTCAGTCAGGCAAATCCATGGGAGTGAACTTCAGTTTCTCTAAGAGTAGATTCCACAAAGGAGCCTCAAGGCAAAGGCCGGCACATCAAGCTTGTACTCCACCACAGTTCCCAAGACTACAAGACTGTGAGTTGCCCCCTTTTGCAGTATTCCGTACTGAACAAACAGACAAAGACGATGTTACATACTAAGAGAGAAAGACACTACGTCTACGTGAGACCACCCACTGTTTAGGGGAGCTTGATTTAATGCATTGTGGACGCCTACCTCTTTAACATTCTGAACAGCTTGAGACGATTTTCTCGTCTGCAATCTGGCGCAAGAAAAAGACCAGCAACGTTGCGACGGCGATCTTTATAGTCATGATTGTGTTCTGCCCTCTCGAAATGTTAGCCAGAAACCACATATACATGAGGTAGCCTGGTAGGGAGGTCTAAAGCAGGAGCCATTGCAGCAGAAGTTTCGCGATTCCAATCTCCAAGATCGAACCAGGCCTGCCATATTGATTCAAGGTAACCATTGATCAGAATGTCTTCTTACTCTTTTCTTTGACATGCCCACCTTGCTATTCGCCGTCAGGCATGCTGACTATAACGAAATCATAGCTCATGTCCACATGAACATCTCTCGTCATTGCGAGTCATCTATACCACCTCATGATATCCTACACATACACAATCCCATCATGTCTCGCCAAAGACGAAAACACCCTTACCCTTCCTGAACCCACCAAGACCCCCCTGAACAGCCTCCTTCAGGCTCTCCGCCTCCGTCTCCCAGCTCCACGGCACCTCCTCCACCGGCACGTCCTTGAACCTGCCCTCGCGAATCATGCCGAGGACGTCCTCAATCGCAAACTTGCGCCCCTGGGGATCCCGCTCGTTCCACTTGCTGAGCCAGAAGCCCACAAACCTAATGTCCTTGAAGATGAGCAGCCCGGTGGGGAGCATGACGGGCTGCTTCGCCATGCCGCCGTAGCTCACCATCGTGCCGCTCTCCCCGAGACTCCTCGCGATGGCCGTCGCCGACTTGCCGCCGACGCAGTTCAGTCCCAGGCCGACGGGTTCGCGGCCGCCCCTCGTGAGCTCCTTGAGCTGGTCCCTCCACTCCCTCGCCAGAAACTCCTTCTCCGTGACCACGGCCGTGGCGCCGAGGTCGCTGAGCTCCTTCTTCAGCGTCTCCGTCTCCGCCTCCGTCTCCCGCTCCCTCACGATGTTGATGCTCCTCAGACCCCAGAGCTTTCCGAGCTGGATCGCAGCACGGCCGACGCCGCTGTTGGCCCCGTTCTGGATGAACCAGCCGCCGCGTCCCGGCTCGAGCGCATTCATGCCCCCGTTGGTGCCCGCCTTGATCTCGCCGGGGCCGTAGGTGCGGAGGATGCGGTACGCGGTGCACGGGTTGACGCTGACCGTCGCAACCTGCGTGGGCGTCAGGCCCTCCATGGAGACCTTCATCACATCCTTGGCGTCCGCGACGGCGTGGGTGCGCCATGTGCCGAACGAGGACGCCGCGGGGATGACCCAGTCGCCGCGCTGCAGACCGAGGTCCTTGGACCCCACGGAGACGACCTCGAAGACGCCCTCGTTGCCGGGGATCGCGGCGGGCTCGGGGGTGCCGATCAGGGACGTGAAGGGGGGTTTGGAGCCGTAAGTGCCCTGGACGGTGTTGATGTCGGCGGGGTTGATCGGAGCGGCGAGGGCGCGGAGGAGGACGGCGGAGGAGGGGATCGACGGGGAGATGGAGTGGGTGTGCAATCTGTGCAGCTCGTCAGCTTTGGGCGCCATGGCTTAGCATCAATTGGTGCGTCCGTACTGCAGGACATCGCGGGGCTCGCCCTCTTTCGAGAATACCAGCGCCTTGGCCTGGGTGTAGCCATATGGGCCGGACTTGTATCGTCGTGCGACGCGGGGGAGGTACTGCGCCGGCCGCAGCGCAGACGCCAGCGGACGGAGCGTCGTCGTCGTTGTCGTTCGCAAGCCCGTCGCCATGGTTGTCAGTTGTGGAGGCGAAAAAGGAAAAACAAGGTCTACAGTGACAGCTGTCAAAACGTTGACGACGTCAAGCTTCGAGGTTTAGGAGGATTGCTCCAAAATAAAAGCTCCCACCACGGCAGCGCACGGCGCGGCACTAGCTCGGTAACTGGACCCGGCCGGCCGAACCTCTGGCGAACTCACAATGACGTTTGTTTGGGTTGGTACCTTACCCAGGTGCGACCGGTGCACGAATCAGCCACTGGCTTAGCGGGGAGGAGGGAAAGGGACCCGTTGTTTCCGCCATTGGCTCAAGCTCCCACCTCACGGATCCAGGTACCTGCCTCCTCACGGTGGTGGGCGTGGTGGGCTGGGCTGGGCTGCAGCTCACTGAGGCGGCAAAGCGACCGGCGCCGGCAGTGACAGTTTCTCGCTGCGGTGCGCGGTCCGGGAGTCCCAGGACGGGTAAGGCCTGGCATGGCGTCCGAAGTTGGCGCCATTCCGGACGGCGACTGGACAGCTCTGTTCGGCTGAGACGGGCTGCAGAGTGACTTGTCCTGGCGCCGGCAGCAGTGACAGCAGTGACAGCAGCACCCGCAGCATCTCCAACGACTAAAGTAGCCACGCTGAGAATTTCTGCGCTAGAGATCGTCTTGCAGCTGCAAGCCTCTCGCCACATGATGCGTTCGAGGGGTCAATGCGTCCTTCGGATGACGCGGGCTTCACGCTGTCTGCTCTTTTCTTTTCTCTGTTGCTGTTGTGAACATGAGCTGATGTGAGCTATAACGAACGATACTGATGGATCTGTCTTGTGTCAGGATGCCTGGCGTTGAACACAAGATCCTGTGCTCTCGATCAGATCGCGTGCCTGCGAGGGCAATCCTCGGGAATCAACATGTAACTAGCAACAAGGCTGGTCGTAAGATTGCCTGTAGGCCGTAAAATGTAGATTTTATTGCAGCTGCAGTTGCCACGGACACCAGCAGCACCTGAACACTTGCGTCGAGCTTTCAGACCCGATGAAGCTCCCAGCCGTAGCAGTTGAGACGCCCCCGTCTTCGTCTGTGTCCCCCTCAGATTCAATCCGCCTCCCCAGTCCTTCGGTCTGACTGCTCCAATTTGATGCATTATTTTGATGCCTGGTTCGTAGTCTGAACTCGGCCCCTTCTCGATCACCAGCGCTCGCACCAAACCACCAGCTCAACATGTACACCAGAAGATAAGTCGTACAGTAAGGAAAATCGGGATGGGGAGTTTGAAAAAAATGATGGTCGTGGTGCCAGTGTGTTCCAACAGCGCAATGAGATGAATAGAAAAAAACACAAACGTAACAAAGAAAGTGTAAACATCGTATGTCAGAATGAGCCCGCGGTGCGAGCTGGGTATCTTGCATAACTTCTTCCAGTCTTGCCTCCGTCTCACGTACTATCTCGTCTCCTCCACCGCCATCTCCGTCCCCAGCTCTGACTCGAAAAGAATTCAACTTTGGTAAACGCTAGGAAAATCGTCTTGGTGTGTCCGCTCGGATTCGGTCGTTCGCTCTTCGGCGCATATAGGTGTGTTCGTGTCCGACAAAGCACCGGTTGCCAGCTCCAGAAACCGGTAACTCTGTATATATCGTTCCTGACTGGTCTGGAGTCGCGTCCGCTCCGAGTCAGTAATTACTTAATGTTCTTGAACAGGTCAGAGCCCAGGCTGCCTCCGTCCGTGACGTCGAGCTTGGTGTCGAGTGCGCTCAGCTCGGGAATCATGGGTGGCGGGGGACCCTGAACTTGGGGCCTGCTCTGGGGCCGGCTTTGGCTCTGCGTCTGGCTGTTGTTGGGGTGCTCGTAGACGACGCTGGAACGTTTTTGGGGCGGTGAAGAATCGTGGGACCTGAGCCTCTTGAACCACCCGCTGCTGCGTTTCGCCTTCTTCTCGTCGACGATGCTGCCCTGGCTGCGGCTCATGGGGCGGGGAACGCCACCGTTCGCTTGCGACTCGCCCTCTGCATATGCTTGGTTCAGTAATGTTCGGCTGAAAAGACGACGAATGCTGCCCTGTCTGCTCGAGACTGCTGGAGAAAGTGGCGTGTCATCTGAGAATCCTCTCGTACCATTGGTGGTGGCCGGCGAGTTGGGCACTGCCGGGCCGTGGCCATTCGTCTTGTCATTGACCTTTTCCTTGACGGCGGGTTCGGAGTCCTTGGTTTCGCTCGCACGCGGGGTCTGGGGAGGCGTGGGGACCTCCTGGACGGGGCTGGGAAGCGGCGGGGGAATGTCGGTTCCGTCGGTCAGGGAGCCGAACTTGAAGTCGAGCTTGGGAAGCTCGAATCGCTTGGAGGTAGGCATGTTGAAGAGCGCGGGGTGAACAGCTGGTGTCATCAATCGACGGGATGTACTTGTAGAAGGTAAAGTTGAGGGTCAATGGGTCTGTTTGAAAGACGAGGTTTGCAGGATTCGCCAGTGGGCAGCCAGACGAACGCGTGACAAGGCAGTGCGGTTCGCCCCGTGGCGTGTGTCGTTGGACGGAACAAGGGGAGTCGTACAGGACCCAGTTGCAGTGGATGCGGATGGGCGTGGGCGACGTCGACAGCGGAGAGCCAGAGGCTGGAGCGACCCAGTGATGGAGCTGGGTAGGGTAGGCGGTGGAACTTGGGAAAGAATGGATACGGCGCAGCGGCAGTCGAGGTCGTCGACTCTTGAGAGAGATTGAAAGACGGCAGGGCACGTCGGGAGCGAGATTGGGTTCTTGTCCAAGGGTTTTCTGAGCTGTGGTGGCGTATTCGTAGGTAGGTAGATGACCAACGGCGGTGCGCAGTGAATTCGTAGTGTACGGATGGATACCGCGTGGTCTATCCCCGGTACTCGTATTATGTATGTATATAGTTGGATGCAGGTCGCAGGGTACTGCAGCAGGTTCGGTCGAAGTGAATCCGGTGGACTTGATATTTGTGCTAGACCTCTTGGAGCAGTCGTATCAGCCCGCTAAGGTGTCGTATGACAGTCGAGTACGAGGCCATAGAATAATACGGCAATGTGTTTGTCTTTGAGCTCGACTCTCGATCTTCCACGTCTCAAGGGCCGCAGAAAGGTGCAATTCAAGTGAAGGGTACCAAGAGAAGATGGCGAAAGGAGAGAAAAGCCAAGCAGGAAAAAGAGGCCCGGGGGTGGTGGGAGAGATGAAGAGAAGTGAGAGGTGACGGGGGTCTTGACTGGTAAGTGGTATATGCCTGCCAGCGTAGGAGTCTAGACGAAGGGGAATGAAAAATGAGCTTCGTAGTGCGGTTTCTTTCGCTGGGCTGCTGGTGTGAGCGAGCGAGCGACGACTGGTGCTGGTGCTGATGCTGATGCTGGTCTTGCTTGGTGCCAGTCTCGGTGCTGGTGCGCGTTGCTTGACGTGGATTGAATGGCTGATTGGGATTGGGATGGGACGTGGATGGGATGGGAAGGGATCCAATTGGATTGGGGGACCTGGACTGTTGGAGGTCGGGCCCAGTGGATTTGAGATGTACTGCAGGGGTCCAGCACCCTGTGTTTGTCAGTGCCAGGTGGTTCCCCGACAGTGGATGCAGTGATTATCAGGGGTGTGCCTTGTAATTGTTTTTCTAGAGGTCTGCCGCGTACGGGAAGAAGAAAGTGAAGTGAGCACAAGAGCGCACGCTGTGTTTGATGCTGTGCGAGATGGTGGAATAACCCGAGACTTCCACTTGATTGGATAGCCGTCAGCTGGGCTTCCGGTCGTTGGGAGGACACTGCCAAATGCCACGCATTTAGACGGGGCGCAGGTCTGGACTCGCGATACCCATCTGGCTGCCCAACAATGGAAAATTCAGTGGAGGGAGGGGTTTTCGGGAAATGGGCCTATGGACCACCCACAGAGATGTCGACCATGGAAGGGCACGCACGGGCAGCAAGGGAAAAAAGCACAGGTGCGCCTGTCAAGCCACTCAATCTGGGGACCAAGGACGGAAAGTGACACTGACACGACACCGACACCGAGTCACCGAAACGGACGTGAATGGCAGGCAAGCAGGAAGGAGGGAGGCAATCGCTTTGCTCTTGCCCCCAACAGCAATGCAATGGATGGACATCACCACTGCTTGATACTCCTCGCATTGCATGAACGGCTTACATAAGTACAGAGCAGAGAAGGTACCTCGCCTTTACGCAACAAGGTTCGCATTATCGACTTCCTAAACACTGCTATTTTCCACCACTGCCCATCCCACACGCGCAAATGTCAAACGTCGAGCATGATCAGCGCTGCTACTCGAGTCACAGAGCCTGTCCTTACAGCGCCCTCACCATTACCCACGTCTACCTTACATGGTAGAGGTAACCATTAGACTGGTGGATGCCATGCCCAGATGCCCTGCATCCATCATCCATAATTATGCCGCGGCAGTCAGCACCAAAATCCCACGAAAGCTTGCCCTTCGCAGCCACTGACAAGCAGAGAAACCGCCTCCCAAGATGCACCGAAACACGGCCTGCAGGAAATTGTCCGTGAACCTGCACTAGCACAATCTACAAGACACCCTCTCGCCTCTCAATCTCAACGCGCCCAGGAATAGCTATAGCACCGCGTACCTGACGGATGCCTCTTGCCATGCTCCTTAACACCTCAACTGGACGCTGGGCTGGCGCGGCACAGCGTCACGCCGCCATGCCTGGAATTCTGCTCTGGGGCCTCGACGTCTTTGATTGCCTCTGATAGGGCACGCACCTCGACGACATCACCTTATCTTATTCACCTCCATTCCTCCGAACCCGTTCGCAGAGCAATTTCATCATCTCCCAGACACTAGCATTTCTTCTCCCTTCTCGACCAAACGACCCAAGCCCCCCAAAAACCCGACAAACAGCCTGCCTGACGAGAGATGTCTTGCAAGTTCCCTCCCTCAGAGACACCTCTCCCGTGTCACAACAGCACCGCCCACCTCTTATGCAAGTCCCACCACCATCATTTGGGGCCGTTCCTGAGCTAGCAGATCGCGCCCACGCACTTCGACCAAGCAGACCTCACCACCCAGCTCGATTAACCCTGCCCCGGCAATCCGGTTGTCAGCCCGCGTCTAACGACCTGGCAAACCTTCCTGACAGAGACGTGCTACCGTCCCTCTCGATTGGCATGGCATCGTCGAGAGGACGTCAACCCGACATGCGCCGTCAGGAACCGTTGCGCCCAGCCGTAGCACCAGAAATTCCCGTTTCAGCGATGGAAGCCGACCAGGGCTTCTGCCGCAGACGGGGGGGCCACGCACGAGGGAGGCAAGGAGGCAGCATGGCGAACGCGCCGCCCTTTCTAACAACCGTCAAACGTTCCCCCTCCGTTGCCGACCCAGGTTTACCAAATTCCCGTCCAGCAGCGGCGAGGCCGCCTGCCGTTGACCGCGTGTGGCTGCGTCGGACATATTCGACCTCTCTCTGTCTTGTCGCCATCGTCACTGCTCTCCCTCTTATTGCCTCGTCGCTCGTTACACGACCATATTCGGTGCGAGTCAAACTTACCGAGCCCATGCCATCTTCATCTTGGCTAAATGCTCGCGTTTCCAGCCCACAACCCAAGCGAGAAACATTGGATTCCCAACTGGGAAAGCAGCCCCATCTTGAATCTCCTCGCGTGCAGCCCGCTAGCAGTGATCCCCACGACCACGACCCACGACCCTTGAACCTTGGACGCGGTCCCTTGGCCTCTCTCTCCCTCTTCAATGTTCCGCGACCACCCCTCGCCGAACGCTGCCAGGTCACCCCTATTTTCAACTTGCTTTTTCTTTCCGCCGTCTGCTTCCATCCGAAAAGCAGAGCCCGCAATGCCGCATTAGCTGCAGCTGCGTCTCTCTGCTCTAATCCGAGACAACGATCGCAATCGCAAGCTCCAAAGAAGGCACTTTGCGATAGAATTCAGGCCATCCCACTTCCTATGTCATGCCTTATCGCGTCTGCCCAGATGTGCACCGTTTCATGCAGCCCACCACGCGGCGGATGAGTTCGTCCCCGCTCCTCGGATCCCCAGGCCAGGGAGTTGAAACATTTGATGGAAACGAGGAAAAGAGGACGGTCTTTTGCCGACCTGCCCGCATGCTTACAGAGAAACATTTTCGCGTGTTTGTTTCCTCTTATTTCTTCCGCGGCTATCTCCGGATGCAATGACCAGCCATGGGTTTAATCGCGAACTGCCCGCATCTAGGGTCTTTACCCAATTTGGCCAGTTCAATATCCGTCCGTTTTTCTTTTCTTTTCACAGGGCAATGGCAACAACGTCGCACTGCGATCCACTCCGCCCGACCTGTCAGAGCGTTTGCGCCGAACGTGGCTCCGTTAAGCTGATTGAGTGCTTGGTCAGGCATCATCCATTTCTCGAATCCTGGCAGACATGGCAGCTTGCGTACCATGGCGTGCACATCACCCGGCGCTCGATCTTGCGCTTGGGAATGCCGGCCAGAGAAGGCCACAATGACTCGAATATTAGCGACTGCCGCGACGTTGCCGATTGCACATGTCGGCGAAACGGCGTCCACTCGGAACGGTGGGCGGCCCAGCGATTGCCTCTAGCCGACCGGAAAGAGAGGGTATCCCTTCCGGAGCTTTAGGATGTCCCTGCCGAGTTGACAAATCCGTTCGGGGAGCGGCGCATGTTCCATCGTCTCTCGCACTGGCCCTGGTCGGCCCGGCACGGAAACCATCAGACGACTGCTGCGCTATGATGCCCGACAGCGGAACTTCTCCGAATCATTTTCAAGAACGGGTCCGTGCAGCCCGCGGGATGACGGTTCGTGGGTTGAAGGCATTCACGACTTGATCTAGGCACGCAGCGGAGACGGCACGCCTCTAGACGAGCTCGTGGAAGGGTCATCGTTGACTGCCGCGGCCGTGCGCATGCTGTTGCCTCCACTCAGGGTCCTTTGGTGTAATTGGACCTGGCGGGGTCCTATCAGTAAGCATATCTTTGACAGGTTTGAGATATCCATTCCAGAAGCATGGGTGACTTGAAGGCTGTGCGTGCTGTGAGCTCTTCGATATGTTGCGGATGCTTGGAGAAGGAAAGCTTGCCTGCCTACAACGTGATCACCTCCAGGAGTACATCTCCAGTACCTTTTGCTACGCCATTGCCGACTGACAGCTAATCCACAACGGATCGGGTTCCACAAGCCCTCTGCGATCATAATCGAAGAGTTTGTTGTAGATGTGTGCTCTGGCCGGTACACCCGATTTGATCCAAGCCGTTTATGTAGAAGCTGCTTCCAGAAAAACTCGCAAGATATTATCCCTGAAGAGACTCGTAGCATGTATAGAGGTCGTGACGCATATCCCAAATTATTCTCAGTATTCAGACAAAATATAACAGTGTACTAGTCAGTATGCTACAAAAGTATTACAACATCCACAACACCATCCCTCCTTTTTACCTGGCGCCCCTCCAGCTCCCCCCAGCGGCAGCAGCCCCGTTCCCAGGCCCGCCCCCTCCTCTCCTCCTCAGATTCGTCGACGCCCGCGACCAGTCGCCCGCAGACTTCTTCAGCCGGTTCCCGAGACTGATCCGCGCGGCGCTCATGACCGCGCCGCCGCCCTGCATCCGGCTCGGGATCCCCGCCGAGCTCGCCACGCTCTCCCAGTCGCCCCGCTCCACCTCCTCATCGGGCTCCTCGATCGCCGGCGGCGGGAGCATCAGCCCCTTGCCCATGATCCCCCGCGTAGCCGTCGACGCGCCGGCCGGGGTGGCCGTCGTGCCCGGGGTGGTCGGGGCGGTAGCGCTGGGCGGCGGCGGCGCCTTCCGCAGCGCGCCCATCATGGCGGCCCAGCTCTCGACCTGGCCGTTGGAGGCCTCCTCGACGCAGTTGCACTCGTCGCCCGCGGGGCAGAGGACCTCGCCCGCGGCGTGCCACTCGGCGAGGCAGGCCTCGTGGGAGGCGCAGCCGCAGCCCAGGCAGGGCGGGTAGAGTGCGGCGACGGGCTCGCGGCAGTAGACGCAGAGGAGCTGGGTCTGGGTGCGCCGGCAGCGGTCGCAGGAGCCGACCGCGCCGCCGAAGCGGGACGCGGTGGCGGAGGTGTACTTCAGCGGCTCGAGCTGGGTTTCGTGGATGCGGCAGACGCCTGTTACGTCGAGGCCGCGGCCGGACGCGACGAGGGCCTGGAGTTGCTCCTTTTTGCCGAGGAGGATCGGGGACGTGGTGTGTGGTTGGGACGTGTGTGCGGGCTGGTGGCTGTGGTTGCCGCCGGGGTGTGTCGGGAGGGATTGGGATACTTGGTGCTGCTGGGGTGGTTGGTGGTGTTGTTGTTGTTGGATCGTGGTCGATGTTTCTGCGATGCTGTAGGTCTCGTGGAAGGAGTCGTCGAGGCCGTGTATTTCGCGTTGCTGGAGGACGTTGAATTTCATAATCTCAAGCCGGGCTAAGGGTTGGTTCCACATCTGGAGTATCTCGGCGTAGACGTAGCGGTAGGTGGCGTACATTTCGCTGCGGCTGGGCTCGAGAAGTGGCGTGTTCATCCAGCCGTCGTCGTCGAAGATGGTTTGGTCTTCCATGTGGATGGAGACGCGGGTGGGTACGAGGGAGAAGAAATCTTCGCGATAGACTTCGTCGTCCGAGAGGGATGTGCGGGTCGTGCCCGAGTCGCCTACGATGGTCGAGTGTCCCCATGTTACGTTGTTGATGGCGCTGGGGGCCAGCGTGCTGAGAATCGTGTCGGCTGGGCTGGGGCGTTTTCGTCCATGATTAGGGGGCGATGAAGCTGCCGTTGCTGTGCCCGTGTTGACGCCGCTGAAGGGCCGGGGGAAGTTGATCGCGAAGCTTGATGTCAGGCCAGAGTTGGCTCTCGACAGGACCCGGCCGCTGGGCGAGGTAGAGAGGCTGGGGGTTTGGTCGCCTTCATGGCCGAGGTACTCCCTCACACCCTTAGAAGTTGGAGGCGTCTCGCCACATGAGTAGGAGTTGGACCCTGGGTCCCCCGTCCAGAGCGCTTCTTCGGCGGATCCCTGAGAGCCAGAATACCTGATAGGGGTGTGCAGCGTCCGCGGCGTGGTGATGGCCGAGTTCGTCTGGCTTCGTCCGTTGATATTCCAGAGCGACGCGTCGGTAGGGAAGTAGTCAAGAGAAAACGACGGTGCCTTCATAGGCAGTGGCGTCTCTGGCTGCGTGAGATGCGACTCGGCATATGCGACGCTGTCTTCCGTGAAAGACTCGCTGAAGAGGCATGAAAGCATGGCCAGCATCTGTATATCCGCCATCCTCTCAAAGTACTCGAACAAGTCGTTGATGAAATCCTTCGCCAGCGGATGATTTCCCCACTTGACTCTGCCGTTGAAGTCGGCAATGTCCTTAGTGGCCCGCTCGGCATCGGACAGACCTTCGGCACGGAATCGCGAAATGGCGTCTCGAGCGATTACTAGGATTGAGTCCTGGCGCTGGTCCAAGTTCAACAGCTCCAGCGGGATGTCTCTCCGCAAGAGCAACGAAAGGTAGCGCCAGACATCCACCAAATCCTGGCAACCGTGCTTCTCGGCAACCTGGGCATTGTGCTCGCAGACCTCGGCGCCTTCCCCAAAGATGGCATACTCCTTTGCGAACTCCTTTTTCGCTGGGAGAATGTCTGATAAATCGTGAAGAGAGACAACGTTCTTTGACTTGGCGGGCCGCCTCCTGAGCGACCCAGTGCCAGTTCCAGTACCGACTCCCGTGCCTCCGCCACTCGATCTGACAGAGCGGTTGTCGCTCCAAGTTCTTCTGAAGCGGTGGCGGGGTTGATACCACAGACTCATCTTGTTGATGGATGTGGACTCTGAATCACTGGACGAGGACGACCCATCAGACTCATCAGAATCAGACTGGTCGTCCGTGGCTGACATCTCGTCGTTGCCATATCTTTTCCCTGGAGGCGAGTCGTGAGCGAGGCGACCGAAACCAGCAAACACAGGTTCCCCCTTAGGTCTTTCGCGGAGCGGTTCGATTGGCGCAAACAGCAAAGCCTTTGCCTTCTCTTCCTTAGTGGGAAAAAAGCATACCAGCCGCCCATCGTTGGAAAAGCGGGCGCCACAGAATCGCGGCAACGGGGGGATCGTTGGCCTGTTATTTGGAGCCAGTGTGCTGTCCGCCTCTGCATTGGGGGGCAACTCCTGTGACATTGACGCCGAGCCACCTGCGGGTATGTCGTTCTCGTCTTCGCTTGAACTCTCAGAAGCAATTCCATCCAACGGATCGTCCAGGTCCTTGACGTTCTTGAAGAAGTTGGTACTGGCTGCGAGGTCAATCTCGCCCAACAGGTAGGAGAAGGCCATCTCTAAGCAGTTCTGCTTCTCCACCAAGAATTGATGACAAAGCTCGTGGATCTCATGCTCGATCTTTCTGTGTGTCCTCTCCGGCATGAAGCTTGTCTTCTCCACATAGAACCGAGGGGCTTTGTACTTTGGGTAGTTGGAAGGGATATCGACCCTAACCTTGATAAAGATAGTGTCTCCGTTTACCCCCCAGGGGCCGTTCAGTGAGGCGTGTAGAGTCAGCGAGTCCCAGTCGATCTTATCCCACTTCACCTTTGGCAGCTGCTGGCTGATATGTAGAAACTCGTCTTGGATGGTCTCTGGTTCGCCCCATTTATCGTCGTCCATGTATCCCGGGCTGAACATGGTCGAGTCTTTCGAGTCTGCTCTCCGCGGGCTGTCGGTTGACGCCTTTCTCTTGTTCATCATGATACCCTTCATCCACCCAATATGCGCCTGACTGCGATCCATCTCTTTAGAGTTGCTCTTGGGTTTCATGGACGACCCTTTCCAAGCAGCTCCCAGTCTGGTGTAGGTGGTCGGCCCTGAGCGCATACCCATAGTCAAGGCGCTCTGGCGCGAGCCGGTGCGGGGATCGCTCATCGTCGCACTCCTCCTGTCTCGGCTCACGCTGTCCTCCACCGTTCGGAACGTTTTGTAGGAGGCGCCCTTACGGGTAAGTACCAGATTCTTACTAGCCGGCTGCCCCTTGTGGTAGCCCACCAACTCGAGGACCGACGGCTCGACGTGCTGTAGACGCAGCTCGTTGTCCTCTCCCCATGAGACCAACTGGAACTCTCTGTTGTCCAGACCCTCCTCATCGATGCCGCCTCTGCTCCTCCACAAGAACTCCTTGACCTTATGGTTGCCGTGTCCCTGGAAGACGGCGAGAGGACCTATTGGACCCTCCTGGGGTTCGTCAGGGGAAGCTTGGCTGTCGTACAAATGCAGATCGCCTGGTTCATTCTGAGGCATAGCTAGGAGGCCCCGGCCAAACGGGGTATGACGAGCGCGCCACACTGGGAACTCGGTACGAATGACGCGTTCCGGAACATCCTGACTGCTTCCATAGTCCCAAAACTTGATGTGCTTATCCAAGGAGCAGGTTACGATTCCCGTAGACCGGGTTCGGTTCCAGTCGATGCCGTAAATCTTCGATGTGTGCGCGCTGATAGATTTCAGGGGTTCGCAGGCGCGTCGCTCATCCCAGATGTGCAACCACCTATCGTGGGACGATGCCAGGATGTGCGGGTCCTGCCTGTTGTACTTCACTTGAGTGGCGCCGGCGAACCAGTCGCAAAATGTGAGTACAGGTTGTTTGGGGCGTCTTAGATCCCAACAGTGCACGTAACCATCGACAGCGCACGACGCGAGCTGGTCTGGGTGGTGCGCCGACCAGTTGATGTCGGTGATGGCTCTGCTGTGGCCTTGGAGAGAGTGCTCGATGGCGCCGGATGCTGAGTCGTCCCTCAAGTTGAGGTTCCATACGAGAGCGCGATGGTTAGCTGTAGAGACGACCCAGTAGTCGCGAGCAGCGAAGGGTGACCATTGAACGTCGGTAACGAGCCATGGTGAGCCGTGACTGCTCAAGCGGCGAGGGGGATTGTAAGGTGAGTCAAGATCGATGATGGACAAGCCTTCAGGCCTGGGAACAAGTCAGCAGGGGGACGTCGGCTCAGTCACATCTCAATCCAGATCACTCACGATGCTAAGGCGACATCCCTACCCGAAGGTGCAATCGTCGCTGATCCCACGAGTCCGTCGACATGAATGGTTCCATCAGAGTCGAAGCTGTCGCTGTCGAAAGCTGACCTGATAGGTTTGCCCTTCTTTGGAGGGTCAAGCTGGTCGAAGTGCGGCATGGTCAAAGTGGTAGCTTAGATGAGAGATGCCTCATAAGGGCATCTGAAAGTGAGCTATGCTGGCCATGATACGTCGACCGTTCGCGAAGAGGAGTGATTTTGAACGACTTGAGTAGTTCCAAGCGAAGAACTGTTGACTTTCCGATGTCCTAGTCGATTTGCAGGATAGTATCGCAGGTATTTGATGAGGCTCGGGATTCGATGCACGCGACAGGATCAGATGCAGCTGAGCGTCCTGGAGCGTCACTCGTGGCTGGACGGACGACAGCGGCGATCCACTTTAATGGTCTTGTATCATTGCATAGAAACTTCGCAGCCGTGTACATCTCTCCCTCATGGCGGCCGAGCCAATCAAAGCACTCCCAAACCGGCGCATATCTCCACTCTCTGTTATCGGGCGTCAAGTTCCCAGGCCGCCCATGTCATGCTTGTCCCTCCCGCGGGGCAGTTCTGCTGAACAGGCTTTCCCAAGCACATGCCCGCCTTACACGTCTATCTTGCCTTGTGTTCGAAACACTAGAGCCGATTTCTCGCCGCCTGTCACTCCGTTGAGGCTTCCCGAGCATCCGACTGCCATTGCCTTTTGCGGTTTTCCTCTTTCGGTACACGCGACTTCGATTTGACGCCTCCGATCCAGAAGACGCCTCCCTTTGTGAATCACCAACCCACTTGGCCCCGCCAAATACCGCCATTCATATCCACCACCGGGGACCAGCGTAGAGCATCTTCGAATCGCCTCTCTCGTTACTTGCCTCAACCAACCCGTAAATACCGCTTTCTTCGTCGCCCAGCATGGCTTTGCCCAAGCGTATTGTCAAAGAGACCGAGCGTCTCATGGCCGAGCCGTAAGGGTCCTCCAAGCAATAAACAAGTCTAGCGACCAAATACTGACGAGGGTCATCTGCGCAGCGTCCCGGGCATCAGCGCCGTTCCCCACGAGGACAACCTCCGCTACTTCGATGTCGAGATCCACGGTCCCTCACAATCGCCGTACGAAGGTTCGAACACTCGTCATATTACGCTAGGAATGGTGGACTGACGTGATCGCAGGCGGTGTCTTCAAGCTGGAGCTGTTCCTGCCTGACGACTACCCCATGACTCCTCCCAAGATCCGCTTCCTTACCAAGATTTTCCACCCCAACGTCGACAAGCTCGGCCGTATCTGCCTTGACGTCCTGAAGAGTGAGTAGTCCACAGAGCGACCTTCGCCTGGTGCGCTAGAGCTGACAAAGAGCTTCCCTTAAAGACAACTGGTCCCCCGCCCTCCAGATCCGTACCATCCTGCTCTCCATCCAGGCCCTCCTGGGAGCCCCGAACCCCGACGACCCCCTTGCTGCCGATGTTGCGAAGAGCTGGAAAGAGGATGAGCAGGCTGCCATCGCGACGGCCAAGGAGTGGACTGCCAAGTTCGCTGTTCCCAAATAGACAAAGCGATCGAAACGGGGACACTACACTCAATACGGATGAGACGGTGCGCGGAGGGCAACACGGCATGAGCCATTGCAGACACTTTCCTTAGACCGATTCAGAGAAGATGGCGAAGACATCGGCTCTATTTCACAACCAGTCTCGTGGACTTTGTAGAAAGGGGGGCTCTTTCGGGTATTTTGGGCCGGAGTTGCAAATTGGAGATGCATTGCGGTTGCTTTTCTAGTTCAAAGGGAGGCGCATATGCATACTTCCACAATGTCGACGCTGAAGAAGGATTACTTTATCGCTATTCAACTTTCTCCTGTGTGACCTGAGTGGACTTGGGTTAGTTTACACCTTGTGACATTATTCAGCTGTCACCCTTGGTAAGATCATGAGGAGGACATGCGCCTGCCTCTGGATATCAGTTGGTCAACCACACCTTGGTGCTTATAGACTGTTTGGGCCCACCCACTTCTGTTCCCCAATGGAGATAGACGAGATGTCCATGGAGGTTTGTCAGGCAAGAACCCTCTCAATCTGACTGGACCATGGCAGTCGATGCAACAGACTGTCTTTCGTAAAGCAGGCCAATGGAGTTCAGGGCCAAGCTTACCGGCAAACCGGCTTGACGCTCAGAAGCAACGGCTGCTCATACTGCTTGGCTGCTGCGCCGCCGCGCAGATTGGCGTATGAACAAGACGGCCATACTTATTGTCCGTCACCACGACCACAGTCAAGGGCAGCGTGACTGAGTCTTCCCTCACTAACATATCTCACTCACATACGGAACGCCTCCACCGCAACGCCAAACTTCCTCTGTCATGGACTTCATAATAGGGGACCCGTCTCAAACAGTCATCAAGCACAACCCATCAGCAGACTGCCCTTATGGGACACAGTCCGCATGCCCCATAACGAGCCCACCTCTTCCACAGTTCGCCGTTGCTTTGTGGCTTCTCGCGCCGCCACGGATGCTGGTCTGGCCTTTTCTTGCGATGTACTTTCCTTTGGCGTTTGCGAAAATGTTGATTGAGCTCATGGACTTGCTGGCGAAGATCACGTTCACATGTCTTGCCTGGAGGAGGGGCCACAGTTTGTCGGAGGCGTTTTTGGTCATGGACAGACAGCTCAAGAGAGACTTGACAAGACTCAACGTCAAATATCCTTGATTACTGGCGCAAGCCACTGGAAAGGAGACAGGTTTTTCTTACCGGCGGTTAAGAGTCACTGTGGACTCGCAGTCCTCGGCGTCAGTTTCAGTCAACTATCGGTCAGGTTCAGGACATCACTGGAGTCAAACCTCGCAGGTCTGGGTTTCTCGCAAACATCAACATGCGCTCAAGGAAATGGGCCCATCGTGATCGCAGTAGATCGTCTAGACCGAGAGGCGCAAGCGACGAGGGGTTCAAGTATTCTCCAAAACGGTATTGCGATATGAAGCGCGCCGATGGTTTAGTGGTAAAATTCTCCGTTGCCATCCAGCAGCGTCGGGGAGCCGGGGGTTCGATTCCCCCTCGGCGCAAACTTTTTGCTTTCTGGTCTGTCAGTCAGTCTAAGTGATATTTTTCATCTAAGGTATCCAAGAATCCAATCAATGACTTCTTTCTTGCTCGAGAGAGCGAGCGCCTTAAATCTAGAGAACAAGTAGTTCGTTCATCCAGCCAGGCCGTCGGTTGTATCAGTATTAGTGTTAGTTAGCCCCATTCATTACGTGAGACTGATCATCTCGTAAAAGCCCCTACTTGCTTCAGAGGTGAGATCTGTAGACTCGATATCGAAACCGCGTAGATCAGTTTCCCCAATAAACTCATATGCTCTGAGTTCGTCTTCTCTTCGTAGCCTGCGTTCAGGACTAAAGCCAGCCCTTCGTAAGATGCACGGAATACGGGCACCTTCCAGCAGCCACACCTCATCAGCCTCTTGTACCGTGGTGGGCCCTAGGCCAAATTCACCCCCTTCCGTGGAGTAAATGTACCTATCGACCAGCTCCGCTCGCACGCTATCGACTAAATACTGTTTATCCTTTGGCAGTTTTAATCGGGACGACGACTCCTTGAACCGCTGTAACATTGGCCGTGTTACAATGCTTGAGGGATCGTCATGTAGTTCCCTCAATATGTTGTTGCCTCGAGCGTAGTATCTGGACTTGACGATTTCCAGCGTTTCCCAGAAATCTCCGAAATTGGCTCGACTTTGTTGCGCTGAACCATTGTTTGATCCGGATCTCGCAATCAAGTCACGAATAATTGGCGATTGCCATCCATCAGGTTCACCGGCACCCACATCAAGCACCGTGTCTAACAGAAAGCCGTAGACGTTGAGAACGTTTCCCGCCGGCCTTGGACGCCTCAGTTCACATCCCCATAGTCTGACCTCGGTGTTTCGAAGTTCGGAAACGCTCATGTCCAAGTATCGGTTGACGGGGAAATTCCAACTTGCCACCGGGCGGAGTTCTCGCCCAACGGAATAATCAGGTACCCAGGACGGAAGGTTCGGGTTTCGTCGCATACGGTGCTTCTCAATCCGTGAGAACTCTGTCATCAACGGGTCCTTTGTGAGGAAGAGACCGGCGGTGGCGGTAAAAACCTCCTCGACCGTCAGGTCATAGTTGGGAACTATGGGGCTTTCGTGGCCTTGCGGCAGGAGCATGGACAGCATCCCCAAGCACCCGTATATATGATCGCGATCGTCGCCAAATCTCGAAGAGCGAAGCGAATCGATCAAGACGTTGGCACATGTGAGCCAACACTGTTCGAGTTTGACGTCCCAGGTAGCCCTGGCACCCACGACCAGTCCAGTTTGATGAGCGACTTCGGCGAGCGACCTACGGGCCTGGCTTATCTTCAGCGTCCGAAAGCTAAATTGCTCAGGGTATGCAATAATTCCGCTGTCGATGTTTCGAAGATCCCCAGCGACTTTCTCAATCTGCTCCATAAGAGTAGCACTCCACCCGGTCTGCTGGAGAAACTCAGCAAACGCGGAAAGTCGTTTCCAACTTAGCACGGATCTTCCGCAACAGACGTAAACGGCCGAAGGGTCAGAAAGCGCAACCTCTTGTACGATCCAGCCGCGGTCAAACCAGGATTGGCGATCGATATAGATGACGAATTGAAGCCATGCGGAGGACCAGCGTGAGCATAGCTCGGGTCCCAACTCCCCCATCGTTTCTGCCGAGTTGCAAGTCGGATCCTGTTTCAGGTACTTTTCCACAAAATCCGGCTTTGCTCGCGCGACTTTGGAGATGGCAGGGATGAATTTATCGTGAACCCACAGAACATCTGGGCGTGGTTGTGTAGAGCCTAACCAGACAATGACGTTCCTCGCCGCGCTGTATATCCTGTGCATTAGGAGGACCTGGTGTTTCTTTTCCTCGGCATCGCTCTGGTTGATACAGAAAGCATCTATCCACATTGGTAGATCCTTCAGAATCCCATTCACCTTGGAAACCAACCTAGTCTTGGTGTCCTGGGGCGTGGGCTCTTCGTTGTCATCTCCAGAAGCGTGAAGCGCAGCGCGAAGGAAATCGAACAAGTTTTCGGAGATGGTCATGGCCTTACCATCGCAGGCGACATCGATCATGGACCCAGAATCTCGATTCCGGTTAAACCGGTCGGTATATTCAGGAAGCTTCCAGGTGTACGACAGTGCGGCGAAGTCTGGCTGGTCGTCCAGCCGTGCCTCCTTCAGTGAGAGGAGCATCCCGTTGGGCTGGTCATCTGCGCGCGAGATCGTGAGCAGGCGGATGGAGTCCGTTGCCGACAGTGCTTGGTATTGATAGCCATGTTGGGACGGAGACTCCATATTTCGGCGAGAGAAAGGAGGTGACGTGTGAAGATGTGCGAGCAAGAACAGGTTCAATTGTGGCAAGAGAAATTGTGAAGTCAGCTTACTGGTACAGCCTGCTGCCAAGGGCAAGTTAACAGCCCCTTAGCGTGTCAAGCCTCAGCACGACGTACCTTGCAGATTTTGGGCACCCAAGTCGAAGCGAGTATGTCACCAAAATATGCGAGTGATACTTGCGGAGACCTTTTCTTATTTGATCATTGAATTTTAATTCGATCTACTTTTCAAAGCTCGCTCAAAGCAATACACATTACAATCTATTCCCAAACTCCGTCCCAGTGCTTGATCAAACTTAGAAACCCCACTGTCTGCACCAGTTCTGCATCAGCTCGGGCGTCACAGCCTGCATCTCCTTCATCGTCTTGCTGTGCTTCATCGTACGCTCCATCGAGAAATCAACACCGTTTCCTGTGCTGGACGCCAGACCCTGGTAGAAGTCAAGCAGCTTGACACCGGGGTTCTTGTCGACGTCGTCGGTGGAAGAAGCACTCTCCTCCAAAGCCTTGACCCACTCCTTGAAGGAGACGACCTTCTTGATGCGGTCGCCGTAGAATGACTTGACCGCCTCAGCGAGCTTCTCCCACTCGATGGTGCGCGGGTTGACACCGTGGAAGTAGCCCCTGATGTTCTGCAGAGGCACGGGCTCAGCAATACCGGAAACCTCGAGGATGAGGCTGGCGATGCCCTCGATGGGGGTCCAGTTCACCAGACCCATGGCACCGAGGTCCTTTGGCAGGAGGCCGAGGTAGGCGGAGCTGGCGACGATGGTCGGGAGCCACTCCTGACGGTTCCAGAGACCAGACTTGGACTGAGGGCCGGCGACCTGGCCGACGCGGACGATGGCGGTGGGAACACCAGAGCGCTGAGTGGCCTCGTCGAGGATCAGAGAGCTGACCATCTTGGAGCGTCCGTAGCCAGTGCTGGGGAGGGACAGGTCCATGAGTCTGTTCTCAGGAACGGGGCCAGGACCAGGCCAGGAGTCGACGGTACCGATACTGCTGATGAAGATGATGGGAACGTTCTTGGCAGCGCGCAGAGAGAAGTCGACCCAGTGGCGGACACCGCGGATGTGAGGCTCAAAAGTCTCGACGGAGATGTTGAAGTTGACGGGCCAGGCGTTGTGGATGACGCGGTCGGCCTCCTTGAGTAGTCTGTCGTAGACCTCGGGCTCGAGGCCAAGGTTGCTCTTAGACATGTCGGCGCAGAGGAACTCGGCCTTCTTGAAGTCGGTCTTGAGGCCGCGCTCGGCGCTCATCTTGGCCTGGCGCTTGTCGCTGTCCTCGCTACGGTTGAGGCAGACAACCTTCTTGACGGCCGGGTTGGACTCCATGAAGTCGAGCATGTAGGAGCCGAGGCCGCCTGTGGTGCCGGTGATGAGGATGGTCTGGCTCTGGTCGTTGGGGCCGGGCTTGTTGCCCTGCTTCTGGGGGAGATCGCGGGTGTACTTCTGCAGCTGGGCCTCCATGGCGGCGATGTCGTGGTTGGCACCTTCGGATTCGTCTTCGCCGTTAGCGCCGGTGTTCTTTCTGACACGGTCCAAGAGGTAGGAAGCCAGCTGTCTGGGGGTCGGGTGGGCGTAGATGACACGGGTAGCGATGGCGTCGGCGGTGATGTTGGCGCCGGCCGCCTCGAGACCCTTGCGGAGGAGACGGGAGGCGTTGATGACCTGCATGGAGTCGATGCCGGCACTGAAGAAGTCGGAGTCGGCGGAGAGCGCTCTGCTGCCGAGAGTCTGCTGGAAGAGCTTCTCGATGGAGTCGATGAGGGTCTGTCCGGAGCTAACATCGATGTGGACGGAAACGGAATCAGAACCGTCCTCGGCCTTCTTGTACCACTCGTCAAGCTCATCCTTGTACAGCTTCAGAGCCATGGGACGTTGGATGGTGCCCTTGCCGGCGCGAGGGAATGGCTTGTCGGGCGTGGTGACGGCGATGAACTGGCGACCGATCTGACCGTGGGCAACGGTTTCCTTGTTCGCCTTGACGACCAGGGGCCACACATCGTCAATGAACTTCTCCTTCTCCTCCTCAGTCTTGAGGTCCTCCATGGGTTCGAGAATGAGCAGGGGCTGGAAGCGCATAGCTCCGGCAACAACGGCACCCTTGACTCTCGGGTGGCCGGTAACAATCTCCTCGATGGTGACCGGGTTCAGCTTCTCACCGTTGGAGAAGACGATGATGTTGTCGGCACGGCCGTAGTACATCCAGTGGTTGGGGAGGGTAGGGTGCTTGCGGTAGAGGTCCTTGGTGGAGTACTCCTTGGCGTCGGGGAACGTGTAGAAAATACCCTGGAGAGGATCCTCCTTCTCCTTGCGGACAATGACTTGCTCGTAAATGTCCTCGTCCTCACCGCTGGCCTGGCGCCACTCTACGCCCAGACGCTCAGAGTCGACAATGAACCATTGCCAGAGGTCCAAGTTCTTCTGGTAAAAGTACGGGAGGGGAGCGGCCTCAGTGAAGGCGATAACACTGCAGACCTTGACGCCGGCCTTGACGAGAATGTTGCCGGCCTCGCGTGCGAGGTTACCACCGCCAAAGTTCACACGCTTGAACTTCTTGAGAGCCTCAATGCCCTCGGGCATGTTGGCCATCTCCTCAAGAATGGCAGGGGGAAGGATGATGTTGTCGACCTTGGCGTACTGAGCAGCGTCCAAAACCGTCTGAGGCGTCAACGGGCGGTCGATGAAGCCCAACGCGACAGGGTGCTTCCAGTAGATGGCGGCGAAGGTGGACATGTAGCATCCGGCGGCGTGGAACAAGGGCATCGGCAGGAAGATGCGCTCGCCAAGCATAATGGACTTGATGCAGTTCTCGGAGCCCATGAAATCCGGGATGTCGTGGAATGCATCGGCGACTGCGAACATGCCCACGCGGGCGACGATGGGCTTCGGGAGGCCGGTGCTGCCACTCGTGTGCAGAACAACGACGGGGTCCATCTTGGCCTCCTCGAAGGTCTTGTCGTAGGGGAAGTGGGGGACTTCGGTGTCGTCGAGCCAGGCGTCGGCGGAGCTCACCATGATGGCGTCCATCTGGCGCTCTTCCAAAAGGGGCTGGATGACATCCTTGAACGATGAGTCGAAGCAGATGATGTTGCAGTCCGTCTTCTCGAACAGGTTCATCTGGCCTTCGTGCGAATTCCTGGGGGAGATCAGGAGTGCCTTGTATCCAGCCTTGATACAGGCAATCATGACAATCATGTAGCGGGCATCGCTGGGGCCGATGTAGGTGAGAGTAGGGAAGCTTCCGGGTTCAGGCTTGCCTCTCTTGTCGATGATTCTGTGGGCTATGCGGTTCACCGCGTTGGCGAGCTGCTTGTAGGTGATCTTCTTCCATCCATCCTTTGGGTTGGACGAGCGAGGAACTGAGAGGACTTCGGCGTCGGGGTCTGACTTGGCGATCTCGTCGAGGACTTGAGGGATCAAGCGCTTTCCGTACTGAGTCGTGGCCATGCTGTTGTTGGTATGCTGGTGTTGGTTTGTTGACGAGGTAGTTGTGAAATCAATGATGCTTTGTGATTCAAATAGGGGTATATGTGAAAACTTGATAACTCAATGATGAAAACCGTGCGTGAGTAAGATGAGCTGCTTCTAACATCGACTTCATGAGCGGCCGAGCAAGAGGCTTTATACAATCCGAGAAAACTCTCTCCTCACGACTACGAGTCGCCGTGGCCGTGAGGTCCAGAACCACAGCGGCATTTTTTCCTTGGCCTACTTTAACGAGTCCGCCCATTAGGAAGTAACTCGGCGAAGACTTGAGACGACGACGTCATGCCCACATGGCCAGCAGTTCCCACCGCGCTGCAACGACAAAACATCGAATGCCCCTCCCGGACCGCTATCGGCCGGTCGGCGCTGAACGGTGCGCCGGGGCCGATGTGGGGAGCGAGTGAAGGAGGGAGGCTTGTCTGGAGTTCATTGCAAGTGAAGCCTGCCGACCGGTCTTCAGTCTAGAAGAAAGAAGGATCGGTCGTGGCGTAGGGGCGAGCCGCGAAGTGCTTATCCACCAAAAGGGGGACTGTCTGAAGGGAGGGCGGGCGGTCTCTGACGGACAGAGTGGGGGCGAACTATGGAGGCAGGACGGAATTCGGCCGTCAAAACAGGGCCTGTCCGGGCTCCATTTGTTCTATGAACAAGTGCGATTGCGAAACCGCAAGAGGGCCACTTTCGGTACTCGTCTACGGCACCGCTTCCTCGAAGACCCAAGATGGGGCTCGATTCTGTGGGGGGGCACGGGGGCAAGGGAACGCCAGAGAACAGAAGACAAGCTTGGACACGAAGGAAACCCCCTGGCAAGCTGCGAGACGGACTCTCCGCGCAACGAGATGTGCGTGCTCACTGCTCCAGTGCCCACACAGACGTAGACGTGGGCGGCGCTGCAGGCGTGAAGGCTGTGTGTGGGGTCGATCGAGAGGTCAAGCTTTGATGCTAGGACGGGCCGTGATATCCGCTCTTCTCTCGGACGCCTCGGAGAGAAACAGGGCCAAAATGTGGGAACAGCTGAACGGCTTTTTGCCTAGGCATCTCCACTGTTTCCCGAGTGACGGTCTCTGATTGAGTGGCAAAGGGTACTGCGGCAGACTGGAGAATTGAAGCATCTATCTGCAGATGAGATGGTCAGGGGTGGGAGCGGAAAGAGATACGGCTGGACGGCAACGAAGAGTGACAGAGACACAAAAGTGACAGAAAATTAGACGCGACACAGAAAGAGACAGTAAGTTCTGGGTGGCATCCATCACACGGCAGCAGCGTGCAGACAGACAGCCAGCCACAAAGCCAAGCCAAAGCCAAGCATCAAGATAGGGCGTGGAGTACTAAGCAAGTAGGGCGGTAAGCGGGAGGCGGCCGGCGATTTTGCGGCGCGCGCACGGGAACAGATTAGATTGCAGATCTCCCTGTACCTGGCCAAGCCTGGGGTTACAGCGGCCGACGGTGCCTTGCTATTAGGTAGCCACTCGGGCAGCCACTCATCACGGAGCTTCGCGCTTTTCTCGTCGCTGTGTCGCTGTGTCGCTGTGGAGGATCATCAGAGTTGGCCGAGCTGGGGCTGCATACGTCAGCGAACATGACCTCATCCGCCACACTTCTTTTTCTTCATTTGAAGACATCAAAGCTTTTTCTTCCAACCACCGGCTTCTTTTTAAACTTCTTCCAATTCGTTTTTGGATCTGATCTTTAGTAGACTTGACGAAGATCCCTCTGTATTCGACTACCCACGGACACGGACTTTGGATTTTGGGGTGCTTAGGGCCGTCTGTAGCGCTGATGATCCCTGTTCCACAGCCTGGAAGAATGATCCGTCGCTGGGATGATTCAGTCAGTCGCTGCATGATCGGTACCATGTAACCTTCGGCGGGTCCCCTGCTCTCATCTGCAAACCATCGTTAACTCCGTCTGTTCATGGTAGCCTGCATCCATCTGGAAATTGAAGCTCGGTGTAGTTCATGAAGATGGATGATCACACATCCAATGAGCTCCTCCTACCTCGGCAAGTTGAGATGATTAGACAGTCTCAAGTCACTTTTCAGTTCTGAAGAATCACTCAGGATCTGTACGTGATCTGTAAGCACTACCCTTCCCGCATTCGCTTCCATCCCGCAAGACCGCCGGGAATTACACGCAAGGTCAGCACTAAACCCGCACGACATAACTTTAACCACCCGCTGCGAGTTAATTACAGCTTGGGCCTCATGGCGCTGGTTTTCCGGAGACAAAGATGTGTAGCGGATTTATGCCGCTGCAACGATTGCTTCATGTCGCGCCTCAGATCTGCAAGAACCGGAGAACCTTCAAGTTACTAAGCCAACCATGTCCGGTGTCGTAGTGATGACAGACTACTGCATCGCTGACCGCCCTGTCGTCTCTGTCGTCTCTGCAATTAGTATGCGAAATATGAAAGAGTCTTACCAGCTACGGACAGGATGTGCAACAGACATCTAGTCTCGTGTGATGGTTGATCACTCTGTATTCGTCCTGTGTGAGTGAGAATCCGCAAACCTTTTTTTCGAAGGGCATCGCGGCATTTTGAATACCAGCGCAGCCAACACCGTAAGCTCTAGAGTAACGAAAATTGGTGATCCGATGCAACACCTTGGAAGATTTCAATTTGTCGATAAAAATACTCAGCTTTGATAGGACACAACGTGACAACATATCCGTACAAAGTCCCTTCCTTGTCCAGACAAAAGCTTCCGGGAAGCAGCAAGAATACAACAAAAAGCATGAACTAATGAAACCACAAGATATGGTGTAGATACAAAAAATGGGAAACAAAGATCCCAAAAACTGCCACAATCTACCCCCGTAGTAAAACTCCGCTTGAAAAGCTAGAAGCTCTCTCGACTACTAAGAGCATCATAATCTCCCCAGCCCAGCAAAGATCGGGCACTCCAAGCAGCAAATCCCATATCCACAACAACAGGAGCGAAGATGATGATGCCGACAATCTGGCCAAAGCCCCAGTCGTTCCCCTCGTATTCATTTCCCATGTGTTCCGCTGCAGCAGCTTGCATTCTTCGTAAGCGAAATATGCACCACAATATGCAGCTTCCAAATGTAATGGGCAAGAACAAGAGCATGATACGATGGCCGTGCCATCCTTTCTGAAGCTTTTCATGCGTCTTTGAAAAGACTGCGGTCGCCTTGTGCTCTTTCCCAGAGAACTTTTCGCCCTCCCTCCACCGCTGCAAGCCGACTACCATGGCATGCCACAAAGTGAAGAAGAGTAATAGCAGGGAAGCTATGATCTCGCAGATGGCGAGCAACCAATGTTCCGCATCAGTGAATCTCTCAATATCCCCGAAACACATGTTCTTGACGCGTTCATACTCCTCTCCGGTGATGACTGCCACTCCTCCAGCTCCTCCGGCAGCTGATTCAGCAACCCGAAGTTCCGCCCAGTTGTGGATGCACTGAGATAAGAATGGATAGAAGAACAGAACAACAACGAGAGAAAACATAATCAGCCTGAACTTGTGACGTCTCTCGTTGTCTTCTGCTTTTCTGTTCGCCAGATGCTGCCTGGCGCTTTCGGGATGGAATATTTTCATTGGTAGCAGGGCAATCGGATACACAAGTGGTACGATGCAGATGACGGCAATGGCTAACGCGTTCTGAGCTTCGTTGGCGCCGAAGTTGGCAGTCGATATGCCGAAGTCCTTGTTGACGAGCATAATAATTGTTGCGAGCTCTATGGCGACAGCGAAGTAGATTGCGAACTCAAAGAAGGCCTCGAGGCCCTTTTTGATGACGATTTGGAGGAACTCCCAGGTTCGACCCTGTCTTTGCCGAATGAACATCATGAAAGCTGCCAAGAGAAAGCCAAAGGCCAGTTCGATTGCGTAACCGATGCATACCTATGGAACCGTTAGAATCAGAGTGAATTATTTCGTCAATCACGTTGTCACTTACTCCTATCCCGGAGATATCAGGATTGGTCTCTCCCCAGATAGCATGACAAATCTGTTCCTTGCATTGATCTAGAAGTTCGACGCTGAAGTTCGTATGTGTTCTCACAACCCCAATATAATTGTTGAAGCCGTTAAGAACTTGGAGTTCTTTGCAGGGGACAGCTGCCGCCATTGCGCTTGGCTGTTTGCTGGAAGTGATTATCGAGCATAAAAGGGGCAACGGTTCAGTGAGGATGGGCTTAAAATTTGACCAAGATGCAATGTATAAGAAATCTCCAGGCATCAGAGCCTCAAGGGAGAGAATTTGGCTTCTCGCGCGGATTGTCCAATTTCCTTGGTCTTAAAATTCAGCTGCAGAGCTCATGATCTTGTCTGACGATCATGCAGGCAAAATGTCCGCTGTAAGGCATCTGAAACTAGCCGACCGGAGGGATACGCGAGGCTCCCAAATACTGACGAAAGCGTGGAAGCTAGGCATATTAAGTGTGTGAAACAGAAAGCCACCGTTCCTGAGAACGTTTGGGAGATCGCAAAATTGCCAAATGAGGGAAAAGGAAGTCACGTTGTACTTTAGTTGAGCATTCATTCAGGGCGCGCTTATTTCTTCGCTCTTTGCAGCTTAAGATTAGTCAACCAGAGCCCTTATTTCCTCCCACTGGTGAACAGCATCATATCAAGTTCAAGAACCACTTCAGGTGAATCTCACAGCTGTTCTGGGTTTCTCATTTTCATCCTCCTTCTCACATTTTCCCTTTCCGATTGCGATCCGCACACTCACCGTCATGACTCAACTGCGCAGACTGTTTAACTTCATCGTCTGGTATCATCTCATCCTATGTGTGGTTGAGTGTGCGGTTCTTGTAACCTTGCCACCCACAGTCAGTTCGGATGCCCCGAAGTCTGTGGTGACCTTGCCTCCGGTTCATCCAATAGCGCATCTTGAAAGGCGAGCACCGGGCCAAAAGACGTGTGGAAGAAGCCTGGTTTGTCCTGATGCCAGCACCTGCACGACAGACCAGAGCCACGTTGGGTGCTGTCGGTTGGGAGGTAGTTGTTCCATCTATACAAAATGTTGGAGGGGTTACATGGCACGTTATGATGGAACAACACGGACGGAGGAATGGCCCCTATCAAAAATCCCCACCTCTGTTTTATCATGGTGAGGCTATTCAATGAACGGCAGAATTGGTTGAGTCCGTGCTGATCTTATGTACTAATAGTTCGAGAGCCGCACCTTGGTGTGTCACGATGGTATGGGATACTCTTACCGCGTTTTCATGCTCCGACAAGCCACCGCCTCCAACTATTTCTTCAGCAAAAACAACCATACGACCAAGCAGCACCTCTGAAGGTCCACATTTCAGTCCAACTGCCACCATATCTGAACATCCTGGACTCCCTGGAGCACCGGGCTCGAGCCAAGGGTCCTCGATTGCATACTCTTCGGCACCAGGTCCTCCTACACCCACGCTGACTGAAGAACTTCCAACAATTACCGGTGAACCATCAGTGACCACAGCGACGGAAACTTCTACCGCAACATCCACAACTTCTAAACCAGGACCTACAACGAGACCGCCACCGGGAAGCGGCGTGATGCAAGGTGGGTCATCATCGCCCCACTCGTCTTGAGCATGCAAGCTGACACAGAAAGATCTCACAGAAAGCCAGCAGATTGGAGTCAGTACTGGTTGCGCAGGTGTGGCCCTCATGTTTCTCTCAAGCATTGTGTAAGTTACATTCCTCAAGTCTGTATCTGATCGGCAATGTCCAAAGATGCGATACCAAAATTTCCAGAAACTTCACTGACTTCGCGCCAGATACTGTGCTTGCTGGCCCCTTAGAAGAAAAAGAACAGGGCCGTCTACTACGAGTCTTATTGTAGGCCCTCAGGTGCCGAAACCGTACGAGGGGTTCAGGCCACCGCAAGTCTCAGAAATCAGGGGATTAACCCCGACGGGAGAGAGCCCGTTGATGAGTCCATCTCTTCAAGACCCTCATGCGCTGCAAGGTTCGCCAAATGTGGCAGCGGGCCGCGTGAATACGGCTTAGTTCATGGGGTAATGTTGATGATAAACTCGGCACTGGCTGTATACTCAAATTTGTAGTACGTGATAGGGACTTTTAGGATGCTGCGAGGCACCGATGATATTTCATTAGTGTAGTCAACCCATAGACGTTTCTAACCTCATCGACACAGCACGCCCCGGCAAATCGTGTCAATAGAATGTGACTTGTCGCATGCGAATAAAATGAAATATAATAATCAATCAAAATTGGAAGTTAAATCAGATAGCTTTGCGTTCAAGAGTTCTCCGGAGAAAAGAACAGTATTATCAAGTGTCTTGTCGCCCTCTTGCTGAAGTACCTCACTTGAACTCCAATGAAACGTACCAGACGTACTTCATATTATTGAAATTGCAAAGACGGTGCCTAGATATACGGGGGAAACGAATAAATAAGTGGTTTGGTTTATTTCTTCACAAGTTACAACGGCCATAAATGTTAAACCGAGAGCAATGATCTAGCTGCCCACGCCGCGAAGGCCATGTCTGTAACAACCGGGGCAAATATGACAATGCCAACAACTTGACCAAATCCCCACTCATTCCCCGTATATTCAACACCCAGTCGATCAAGGGCAGCTGATTGTATCTCTCTTAAACGGTAGATATACCATAGCAGCGGAACGCCCAAAACGGCCGGTACCAAGAGCAAAACCACTCGAATACCACTATGTGTTTTCCACAATTGTTCGATCCATCGCTTCGATTTCAGGAGGACCCGCGTTATACGACGTTCTTCGCCAAATGCTCGGTCTTGAGTCGCTAGTGTGCGGGCCCCAGCCCCTACGCCCAACCAAATGGTAAAGCAGTAGATGACAATTGAAGAGGCAAGCTCAAACCCCGCCATGAGTTTACTTTCTGATGCCGAAAGTCTCTTGATTGATTTGAAGCATACGGTTTCGACCTTGCCCCATTCTTCAACAGTCACAAGGGTTTCGCCCCCGGTGCCGTTGCCTTCACCAACCCGAGTTGGAGCCCACTGATGTATGCACTGAGACAGGAATGGGTAGAAGAACAAGATAGAAAGCAAGGAAAATAGAATAAGACGACAGTTCTCCTGCTTTATAGATAAATCATTTGGCGATTTAGGGGAACTCTGTCTTTCGGATTCGGGATGATGTAGACGCGTCGGCAACAGAGCGATAGGGTATAGCAGCGGAAGGATGCAGATAACCGAGACAGCCATGACTATCTCCGCTTCGCTGGCACCAAGACCCGCGGTTGAGATACCAAAGTCTTTGTTGACAAGCGTGTAGATCGAGGCTATTTCGAGGGA